>VFFE01007147.1:1975327-2008178 GCA_008921705.1 Burhinus oedicnemus
CCCTGTCTCTCCTGTAATATCCTAATTTAATGGGAAGCCTACCTAAAGATTCCAATTCCCACTTCATTTTGCTTCTCTTTGAGGGAATGCATCCTATATAAAGACAGTGATGTTACAGAAAGGAAACAGGACTGTATTTTCAAACGACTACCAGCTACTCCTTTCGTGTTTTAGTAAGACAGAAGCATATTTTGTTATCACAAAAAAAGAATTTTGTTGAAAGTACAGAAGTTTAGAAAGGTAAAAATAATAAAATATCCTAATACATTTAACATACTTTCAAAGTTTTACACAGAAGAGAAAGCGTTGACAGTAAAAGTACTAACATCGTAACACTCACCAACACATTTTTCAGCTAGTTCTCCTAAGAAAGGATCTGACAATTTGGGGTTCCAATCCCTGGTATGAATTTGTAAAATGTGCTTTCGTGCCTGATTTAAAAAAAAAAAAAGAGATCAAAATTAGTAAGCCAAATCCATGTCACAATATTTTAGACAAAAATGTTATTTATTCATGTCAGTATAAAGTTATTTTACCTGGTTTTGACATGACTGAGACACACTGAAGAGCACAGTACTCGAGTCTCTCGAGAGCAAAGATTTTCCCTCCTTTTTTAATTTCACATATAAGCAGTAATTTTTTCAGTATACCGGTTATATATTTTAATTGCTGTTTAATCAACATTATTATACATGAACTGATCAAAACTAATGTTCTAGTAGGAATTATCATAATTTTATAATTTAATTTTTAATTGCTGCACCTATGATTAACAGCTTCTACTGTCAAATGCCTCACCAGTTAATTTATTGCTGAGTAGCATGGTACATACACATGCATTCCAGAACTATTTCATTTTAAAATTCTATAGAATCCAATACATCTATCAATATGCAAAGTAAATTTAATTTTAAGTATAAATTCATGAAGTATTATGGCTGAGTTTACAGAAGACCAGGAACAAGGAACTGAAATGTTCCTGTTGCCATTATAGTAAGGCCTGGCTTTGCATGTACAATTTTTAGGTGCTTAGCAGTCTACGTGATAATAAATCTATTCTCTCTTACCACAACTTTCAAAACCCTAACAGTTACAGCTTATTATACAAATCTATACAAACACGGAGTATTTAGATAAGCAGTTCAGTTTAATGCGAACAATTTACCCCTCTGTTTCTATTCTCAAGACTTGAAGTTCAATACAACTTTACGTATACTATCAATTTGTTTTTACTAAAAACATCTTCCTAAAATTAAAACATTCTTACAAGTAAGAATGCATATTTTTATTTCATAAGCTTGGTTGTCAGGCATTCAAATGTTTAATATACTAGAAACGTTTATTAATAAATCTCCTTTGTAAGTTTTACCTTTTTATCAGGCAAGTTGAAAAGAAATTCCCTGTCAAAGCGACCAGGTCTCCTGAGTGCAGGATCTATAGAATCCAGTCTGTTTGTAGCACCAATTACAACTATTTCACCTCTATTATCCAGTCCATCCATGAGGGCAAGAAGAGTAGACACTATAGAGCTAAAAGAGAGTTTTCAAAAAAAGAATGTATGGAGAACACTGAAAGAATTTTTACTTTTTCAACTGCTACATTCATAATTTCAAAGAAAAAAAAGGTAAGTTAAAAAGAACCCAAAACATGGCATAATTGTTTCAAGTCTCAAAGCAAGAAGGACCCTTTTGATACAATCTGTATTATACTTAAGTGTTATGACTCCAGTAAGGATTACATCACATTCAAACTTTCTCCTTTAAAAGTTTTCAGGAATGTGAGCTCAGGAAGCCATTTATTGCCACTCTGAAAAGGTCTCTTCCATTACCAGTGTATGCATCGTCCTGTTTAGAGCAACTGTAGCACCAGGCAGAAGAAAGGTGCATCAAGACAAAGCCACACGTTCCCACAACCTCCTAGTCTGCTGGCCCCAAAATTTCCCTCCTGCCCCCCTCAGCTGAGTAAAGAGAGAGATAAACACAAATGCCGCTACGTATAAAATGAAAGACACAAGTGCATTGCCATAAAACGTGCAGCAAAACGGAGATCGAAAGCAGCCAGGAAAAATTTCAGCCAGCAGTAAACTGTTGGAAAAAAATGTTTTAAAAAAATGACACGATAGCAGCTCAAGACAAGTTTACACATGACTCTATCCAGAATTAAAAGGATAGGGGTGTCCAGTTCATTCACAGAACATTACAATTCATCATTTTAGAATAAATTTTTTTTCAACCAGTTATTCTATTGGGCTGGTAACAGACCATCTGTTTACAGTACAAAACCAGCAACCAAAAAAAAAAAAGGCTGTGGAAATCTTGACATTAATAATTTGGCTGAAGGGTAATCTCCACTACAGTTCGATTCCCAGAAAATTACAGTCTGTCTCAAGCACCGAAAAGATGACTTTCGACACCAAAAAAACTCAACAATCTGTCCTTTCTGGTGTAAGTGGGCTTAAGCGAAATAAAAACCTTTCTCAGGAACCGAGTAAAATTACACTTGAGTTTATCAAGATAATGTAGCATATACCAAGATAAGGGTAGCATATGAGAAATATTACCTATGAATCTGATCTTGTCTACTGGAACGAACTGGAGCCAAGCCATCTATTTCATCAAAAAAGATTATAGAGGGTCTCATCAAGTATGCCTGGTATGCAGGGGGGAAAAAAAAAAATAATAAAATTCGCTGTTAATTCATAATTTATCCATCAACATTGAAAACAGTCACTTTTTATTACAAAATATTAACATGCTAAACTAACACATATATTGAGACACCTCTGTCAGAAAGTGTACAGTCTCAAAATAAAACTGAATTTTCAACCACAGTACTGTTTCAAAGCAAAAAAGACTGCATTCTCCTTTGAATAAGCAAGATGGCACCAGTGTATCAGTTTTACTGTGTGTTGGGAGAGATTAAGACAAATTGAGACACCTTATACTCAGTTACAGAAAATAGTAATCTTATCTGCTCATAACGTGTTTATTTAGACATGTGTCTGAAAACAGCTTTTGTTTGAGTAACTGCATTTCACTGCTTTATGTGACTCTTTTCTGTCCATCATCTTCCAAGCCAAGTAAGGACACTAAAATATACACACAGACGATGCAATCCTGCATCCTTCTCTATGTAGCATTTATTTTGAACACAAAGTCACCAATTTAATTTTTTTCTTTTTTTTTTTTTTTTAAATTTTTACCCAAACTACTTTGTCTGCTTCATTAATGGACAAGTCAAGTGACTTCTTCCTCTCAGCTTGCAGAGCAAGAAAAACTTGTCAGCATTCCTCTATTTTTTTCATCTAAACATATAATTTGGAGAAATCCTGCCCAACCTATGAAAATTTACAGTTATTTAGTTTCAATTGCAAATAACTTTGGCTGCCTAAAACACAAAAAACAACACACAGAGAAATTGTATGAAAAATATGTATTTTCTTCTAACCTGATCAAAAAGGAGTCGAAGCTGACGTTCAGATTCACCAACCCACTTACTGAGACAGTCTGCTCCTTTCCTCATAAAGAAAGCCACCTTTTTGTCTCCTTGACTGCATTCATTAGCTAGAGCTCTAGCTACCAAGGTTTTACCTGTTCCAGGAGGACCATAGAATAAACAGCCCCTGAAGATAAATGGATCAACACAGTCACAAACTTATTTTACGTCTCCTGAAAAACTCCAAGTCAAATTTTATAATGAAGACAGGGAGCCTGGAGAAGAAAGACTTAAGTTCTAGTATTATTATTTAGTGTATTCAACATGACTTCATAAAATCTAAGTTTGTTTTATGCTTTCAAATTAGTAAATCTTTGTTTTGTAGAAAACATTAATCAAAGGCATATTAAGCTTCCAAGAGATTGTTTTACACTAGTTAAATACCTCCTCAAATACTAAATCTTATGTAATACTTGAATCACTGTTTTTTACTTCTTTGGAAAGATGTACTTCCTTTAAATGATAAAAATATCCCCAAATTTTCAATTTACTTAGATTATGTGTACCCATTTAAATTGCACATCAAGAGGCCTGATTAATAAATATTAAAACCATAATATAACACTACTGAGATTACTTCTGTAAAAGAAACATCAGCATTTAGCTTGATTTAGTAAAATATTTGATAACATAATGGAAAAAAAGGCAAGGTACTGCTAAAGAGAACACTTGAGAATTCTTCCTTTGACCAAATCACAAAGTTTACCTTCCTATTACAAGAAAAATAAACTAGATTTTTGTAACTCTTCATCCCACTTATTACATTCTGACACACAACCGGGGTAGCAAACATGTAAGTCTGTTTCAACTGTAAACACTTCAGGGAAATAATCAATCTCCTATGTGTTTTCAAGCGAAGCATTCTTCAGAGCTTAATAAAATAAAATACAACAATAAGAGTAAATACACCTACCTTGGTGGCTGAATTTTGAATTTTTCAAATATTTCTGGATAGAGAAGAGGAAACACTACCATTTCCTTAAGTGCAAGGATATGATGGCTCAATCCCCCTATGCTATCAAAACGCACCTTAGAAGAAAAACAAAGCATATTTTGTAACAGCTTTCCACAAAAGTAGCTTTACTTATAAAATAACATATTTGAAAACAGATTACAAACAACATTGCATTTATCAACAGGAGTTCCCTAAATTTTGAAAGTGTAAAAAAAGTTGAGAAAGTCAACTCCTGGTTGCCCACATGAGGTTTAACTGGTTCGCAAGTTAACTATGCAAGGGATGCCTGGACACCTACAGAGATCCAGCCTAAGTCTGAGAGCATTTTTAAGCTCAGGCACAGCATAACATGAATATAGTCAAAGTTCTTCTAGATAACGGTTCAGCTCTAGTAATAACTCAGCAGCTTCTGCACAAGACACACCACAAACTAATGTGCATCATTGTTTCTGAAAAGGCACAGCACCCACATGGCTAGTACTGAGTTAACCAACCCAGGTGGTTAGTACTTCTGTTTTCTGCACTGCTCATCACATCCCAGTTTCTACTACTACAAGTAATCTCAAACTGACTGTAAACAAAGAAACACAGTTAGGCAATTGGTATTTTGTCTTATTTACGATATGTATTCAGCCTGTTGATTACCTACAGGCCAAATGCAAGTGCTTTGTAGCCCAAAGGAATAAACAGACAACAGCTGGGGGGAGGCGTCAAAAAAGCTCAGTGAGCTTACTATGAATTTACTTCAACTCTAATGAGAGGCTATGGTGAATTCTGGTTATGTATAATTGGGGGTAGGAGAAAACGTTTTAACAAAACCTACCGATTTATCAACAATCATAGGGTCAACATCAGCCAAACTTGCCCCAACTTTCACACGTTCTCGCAGGATTCCACTAGCTAAGTCCTCTGCTCTAAAGTTTAAAGGCAGGCACCTGTTCAACAAAACAAACAAACAAAAAAACAACCCACCAAATAAACATTGTTCTATTTTGATCATTTTGCTGGAATGGGAAGAACCAAGAGATTAAAAGCCTTCTACTACCTAAAGAGACAACCTTCCTGGATTGATAAGGTAATCAAAACAAACCTTTTTATTGTGGGAATTATTCTTGAATATCTGGAAGTTCCTTAAATATGATTTTATGCTTCTATACAGATACTTCAATCTGGAGAACTAGGCTGGACTGACTATTTTGTTAAAACACAGAAGAAACAACATTGATCAAAAGAACAGGACACTGTCCACTGGCAGTGATGAAGTGCATAAGTTCAGTATGGTAAGAAAAGGATTAACAGTACAAGTAAAACAGACTTTTTAAAAAATAGCTCATCAGAGTCCAAAGAAAGGAAAAAAAAGTATTTCTTGCAGATCAGCCATAACTCACATCCACCTGTTCCAGCTTCTCAGTGTATACAAAGAAGCTTTAAGCCCCTACACAGATATTACATCAGGTCAAATACGCAGTTAAAGGAAGGAAGGAAGGAAGGTACCAGTAAGATACAGGTTACACTTGGAACTACATTTTGGTAGTTGTACATCTTTGGAATTCCTCAGGTTGGAAAAAGGAATGGTGTGGCAGGCAGGAAGAGAGGGGAAAAAGAAAGATGAGGAAACATATTTTTTTTCTGTTCAGTTTTCCAAATAACATTTCCGTGGCAGTGAAAATTTACTGATACACCTTATAGATCTCCCACTTTAGATAACTGGTGAATAAATGTAAGGTCAAAAAAAATATGCGTTGGGTGTATAGAATGCACATACTATTACACAACAGGAAGACAGAAGAGTAAGAGCTAGTATTGGGAGTACAACTGAACTAACTGGAACCAAGTAACACCAAGAATAAAAAAAAAATTAACCCACAGAAGTTGTTTGTTTTATAACCAACTGAATTACATATTCTTATCTTTCTGTCTTTTTATCACTATTGTTAATTATCTCCTCACAAGACTTCAAAATCTATGTTAATGTATAACCAGCAATCTTCTTACACTGTGTCTGCAGGTAATCACAGGCGGAATCAAAAAAGTCTGCAGAACTGATAGAACATTATAGAATAGTTCTGCTGGTTTTCTACTGCATAATAAAAATCAAACCCTCCTCAAGACCAAGGATGTTTTAATACCTATTTCTTGCTCTGGCCATGCTTTTAGATTTTCTTCTTTCGAAACGTTCTTCATCTGAAGAGGTTGTATCACTGCTGTGAATGGCATGCTTCTTTCTCCTATTGGAGTGGCAAAATAAACATAAAATTCAGTCCTTTTTGCAACAGAACAGCATGTTTTGATTCGTTTATAAAAACAAAATTGAAACAGCAACTACAGTACTGTTCAGGTTTAAGATGCATGTAAATTTTAGTTTTATTAAGTAAGTAGCAAAATAATCCAGGAGGGGAACAACTTCTTTTACTGTCACAAGAATATCTGATTTCAACGTGAACATTACTAAAACACTAGATCCCCGTAAGATATGTGGTCCTGTCCATGTTACCTCAGCAAGTATGATTGAGTAATTCAATCAATAAGCTGCTGAAGTTCATCAGACAGCAACTGTACTTAGGAAAGCTTCCAACCACTTTAGCCACCTCCAACACAACAGAATAATCAAGATCTCCTTACTCAGTTTCATGCTTCCCTTTAAATATCTTTGAAAAAATACCACGCTTCCTAAAGCATATGGTCTCTTTTTATGAGGTCATTAATTCTGAACAGCAGAACAGTTTCACAAAATACCTGTACAGTAGTTTAACTTCTGATCTGAATCTAAATATAATTACTAATCAAAGTCTGCACGAACCACTTATTTTGGTATGACAGTATTTCAGAAAACTGGGTATTTCAGAAATATTAGAGAATGTACATTACATCTTCTGTACAAAAAGGTTTGACATTAGTTTGAAAAAAACTGGCTCTTTTTTTTGCATGAAAAAGTTGGCTCCTAGTAAAAATTCATGTATTTTTAGTGAATATAGTGAGCGCCATCATTTGTATGAACACGATAACACACTGACTAGCTGTTTTTTACCAAAGGATAACATGGTCAATAAGTTTTATTGTTTGATGATCAAAAATTAGATACATCTAAAAACGGATTAAAGAGAATATCATGCAATTAGGAAGAATTTTTATTACAGTGTCCTGTCAAAAAAGGACAAAAATGAGAGTGGAGCAATGAGCATGCTAAAACTGAAGGGATAATAGCTTTCACACTCTTCGTATCTTACTAAAAAGTACAAGTCCCGAGGTTACCCAACAAAATGTCACACACACTTTAAGAAACAAAGAAATGCTCTTCAAAATTAAATGTTTTTATTTACATTACAAAGAAACTTGTAGAATCGTACAATTCTGCTAGTATTTTATTTACTTTTCATATTTTTCACTATGCCATTAAATTGAGCAGTAAGAAGGCAAGAGTTTCAGCTGAGACTAGCATTCTTTTACTCAGATTCTGTTCATGGACAGATTTATCTTTTTGAAGTTTTCAGTAAGTTTATTTTTAAAAAAAAAAATGTATTAAGCTCTGTTCTCATCTATTTTGTGAGATAAATCCTATTGACAGTTTCCAAGACAACTTGGTGTACTCCAGACCTCTTTGACACAAATGATAAGAGTCAAAAATGACACTTGGTAAATATTTTATTAAATTGTTAATATTACTTGGATGAAATTTGAACTGGAAGAAAATAAAAAACATTACCCTGATTTGTTTATTTTTGTAGAACAGAAAGGGGGTGTTTGTTAAACTGCTGCTTTGGATTTAAATACTAAATATATGCCCTTACAGAAGAAGCTATAGTGTGCAATGCACAACTCTTTTTTCCAGTATTTGCAGCACACCTGTTTCCGTTCTGTTTATCACAAAGCTTCACCTGGTATTATGAAGTGCTATGAAATTCATCTTTGTACGCTGATCAGGATCTGAACCTAAGATACAACTCAAGACCCACGCACACACGTGAATGAACTGTACAACTCACTCAAGAATGTTTTGAAAATCAAAAGTTAATAGAAATGTACTGAGGGAAAGCAAACAACTGTGTACAAAAAGACTGACATTTACCTGATATGGCTTCTTCTTGCAGGAGATCTGTGAATATCAAACAGTGTATTTTCCCTCTTTTTTTGATGAGCTGGCACTGAGTAAGAGAAGGTACAGGTTTGTAACATCAATTACAAAAGAGTAATAAACTAATTTAAATGCAGCACGAAAGTGCTAGATTATTGCTTTACCAATAATACTATCGCTGGTTTCTCTGAAAGCCGAAATTAAGAAAAGAACTGTGGGGGGGTGGAGGGAAGTCAAACTTCTTATGCTTTATTTCACTATCACCATACTTCGCTTGATGCAGTCATGGGAATTCCATCCTCAGCCTCCTCAAATCATCACAGCTATGGCTATCATGGCACAAAATGTAGTTCATCCAGGGCACTAGCATTTAGTTTATTTGCAGGACATGAAACTCCATACAGAAATCTCTTCACAGCTGATAATATGGGATGTCTTGAAATTTCTCTTAACAAATAAACCACAGAATTTCTCTATCACAGTCTTAATTTCCAAGCTGCCTTAAGATATAGCACACTGCATACACCACTGTAATCTAAACCAAATATGCACAGAATACATTACTTCCAACAGAATTATTAAAAGGTTCAAAATTAAGAGACACTACACTGAATCCTGTATGGATCCCTGACGTTATGTCCTGAGGAGCAGCTGAGGACTCTGGGTTTGTCTAGTTTGGAGAAAAGGAGGCTGAGGGGTG
The DNA here is from genome assembly GCA_008921705.1 of Burhinus oedicnemus. NCBI lineage: Eukaryota > Metazoa > Chordata > Aves > Charadriiformes > Burhinidae > Burhinus > Burhinus oedicnemus. Next base: position 1,984,550 of record VFFE01007147.1, read on the forward strand.
ACCTCATTGCTCTCCACAGCTTCCTGAGGAGGGGATGGGGAGATGGAAATGCTGATCTCTTCTCCCTGGGATCCAGGGACAGGACACATGGGAATGGTTCAAAGCTCTGCCAGGGGAGGTTCAGACTTGGCATTAGGAAGCATTTCTTTACCAAGAGGGTGGTCAAACACTGGAACAGGCTTCCTAGAGAGGTGGTCGATGCCCCAAGCCTGTCAGTGTTTAAGAGGCATTTGAGCAATGTCCTTAACAACAAGCTTTAAATTTTGGTCAGCCCCGAAGTGGTCAGGCAGTTGGGCTAGATGATCATTGTAGGTCCCTTCCAACTGAATATTCTATTCTAAATTTCTCATCAAGGCAAAATGTGGTAACTGCTGCTATGCAATTTATCTACAGTTATTAATCAGGCTTACCACTCAAGAAGAGAAGCAGGCATAACAGTAACTATTTTTCCTATGGAATTACCTAATTTATTAGACTGCTTTCTGAATTCAACTGCTGTCAACTATTTCTTAGCCTAAATCGCGCTCACCTCCAACCCTGAGCCCAGCACATGGCAGTACTTGCAAAGTTCAATGAGGCAGCACATGCTAGCAATGCCACCACCATTGGCAAATTGACAGATTGTGTCTCAGTAGTCCTATTCACATGGTGAACAAAAACAGAGGCAAGATGGAAGTCACCCAGTGCTGCACAGGAACTCTGTCAGGGATGAGGAGTAGTCATCCAACTTTTCGCTTCCCACACCCATGGTATTCTTGGAGGTCAGTAGAGCAGAATTGCACAAGCACTGTCTAGTTCCTCACCTATTGGAGGGGCCTGGTATCTTTCAACAGTTTTTCTCTGTCTGAGATTATATGGCCGATCATTTTCTTCTCCCTCAGCTTCTTCTACTTCTATATCTCCGTCTTCTTCCTGAGACTCTGTTGGGGGAGAAAAGTATTTTCAGAACACTTCTACTTGATACCAGAGCTATCTTCAGCCTAAAGATTAACATTTTAATGGTCACTGAGAATTATTCCCTTCTTATTAATTTAAACTAATTGGCAAACGATTGGAAATTTGAAGACCAAAATTAATCTACAGCACATTGTCAAAATTCCTCCTAGTTTCCCACAGAAGATTCTGGAAAAGCAACTGAAAGCAAAATAAATGTAGTCTAATTAGTTTTAGTTGTAAAGTACTTCAAATATCACTTCTATCCACTATCTTTTTCCTTCAATAATTAGTGTTCAAATTAAGAATAATGCCTTTCTTCTATTTTCCCATAGAAGCCTCAGAAAATCAAGTATTTGACACACCATGAAAATAAGTACAACTTTACGATTTACAATATCATTTTTACACAAAGCAAATGAACACACTATATAAAGGTACCACCTAGGTCCATCTATTAACAGGATCAGAATTTCCATTCATGGATCTCAGAATTAAGCCTGCGTTCTTATTAATTGCGACTGACCATACCTCTTAGAGCGGTTTCAGTTCAAAATCAAGACACACTACACTGAACCCTGCATGGATCCTGTATGGAAGTTTGAGTCTCATTTCTTAAGGAAGCCAAGCATGCTGTTGATCATGCCATGAAAGTTAGCTATGATCACTTCTTTCTCAATACTTCCTGAACCCACTGGCCAGTTTCATCTAAATTTTTAAAAGGCAGGATTTCAAATACAGTTGTATGCCTTCTAAAATTCAGCGGATGGATAGAAAACAGAGACTTTAATTAGTACCTTCCCCAGAGGAAGGATGCAGAACTGACTATTACACATTCTTTCTGGTAACCGCCACCTAGCATATGAGAAATCGCAAGTCAGTTAGAACATGCATAGTTGTGGACCACATGCATCACATCGTGGCTTCCACCAGAGGATTGTTACAGGGAATATAAGGAAAGCTCCAATTACTTAGTGTTACAGAAAATAGGAGTAAGGGAATGTATTATATAAACATTTAGAAACCAGGCTGGCCTGCCACTTTCAGATAAACTTGCTTTTGTTTAAAGAAAACTATGTAGAGGTCTCTAAAACTTCTTCTCCTTCTAAAGAGGGGGAATCCTTCAGCGTGTATTTATTTGCAATAGTCTTGTTAACTGGTCTATTTAATAACTCCAAATCCAGATCCAAAATCAAACTACTTTCTGTAGTGCAATATATTGCTATCTTATGTTAAGGAGAGCTTTTTTTTTTAAGTATTTCAGCGAAACCCTTGCAATTCTTTACAACCCACACCTTCTTCTTCCCCTTCTGTGGACACTTCATGGTGGTTCTGAATCCCATAGCTATTTCTCCTCAGTGACTTCCTCCTTCTTTTCACTCGAGAATACATATCCATGTTTTCCTGGAATAAAATTCACATACAGTCCCATTAGTACTGTCACTCCATGTCACTCACAGTGTTAGCCCACAGTTCAGTAATAGTCCACTCTAACCCCCAAGTCTTTTTCCAACAGAGCCCTCCACAGGTAGACTACAAAGGCAGACTCATTTAATAGGTGGTAAAGTAAGTCTCTCAGATAGTGCCTAGTCCACCTAATACACAGTTAACATCACTATCAAGCTATTTTAGGGAACAAAGCAGATGACAGTCCCTGGTCCCGTTTTCAGACTACCACAGTGTACTTCAAACCAAAGGAGAACCACCTCAGTACATCGTGAGAGCACGGCAGTCAATTCATCAATAAGGAAAACGTGACTTAGTATAAATCCATGTTCTGAATATGAGTTTATCAAGTTCTTTAATGTTATCCACTAAAGAGCATCTGACGCCTTTTGACACATCTACAAATGTATCAAGATTGCAAAAACAAACACACTCCCCCTTGATATTACTTTTATCTAAGATCTGAGACACTCTGCACTTACAAATTCTGTATCCGTCCACATCCGTAGCCGTTCTACTTCCCCAGACCGCCTATTTCTCCTGATGTTAATATTATCCATTTCCTGTAGGACAGCTTCAGCAGTACTAAAATACACGCAACATTTAACACAAAAAAATTTTAGTCTTAAAACAGCAGACACGCAGAACTTCTTACATAGCATCCAACAATTTAACATATCTACTTCTATGGTCTGTTATGGCTATTCCAGAGTCTACAAGTCAACTAAATATACAAATGAATTAAAATCTGAAAATTTTAGGATAGCTACCTGAATCTATCAATTAACTACAGAATCAACCATAATAAAGAAAACTGAAAGATGAACCCACAGAATATAAACTAAGTAGTATGCAAAATAAGAAATGCTGATGTTAAAATTCAGGGTTCAAACTAGGCTGTAGCATTTTAAAAAACTTTTTAAAAAAATTTTTTTGTTTAGTGTAAATTGTAGTATATAAATTTGTAATTGTTTAGATGTTAGATTAGGTGTCAGATAAGATTAAGTTTGCAGAATAAGAAAGTAAAGCTTTTTACCTACATAATTATAATACTGGGAAAGCAATTAATGCCTCCACCCCATAAGCTTTACAGCTTCTTACCCTGGCCTCAGAAAGACACTAATACACAAAGGATTTTTTTAAAAATGTTAAATCTGTTAACACCCAGAATTTCATCATTCATTATTTGACCTCACTACTCTACCATTTCTCATCTACTATTTAATTAGTCTACATTTTCATTATCTGAAGTATTTGTAAACAGCTGTCAAAACAATGGTGGTGTATAAATAACAACCTTGGCCAAGATGCTTCATTGCTAAGGAAGAAAACAACAGAGTATTAGCCAGGCCAAGTCAATTATTTGGCCACCTGTCCCAAACACCACGTTACTGCTCTCCATAGCGATTATGGTAGATTTCCACTGGAATTCTACTATAATTGTATACTAATTGTAAGAAGGCAGAAACTTTCACTTCCTTTCTTTCAAGCTGTTTAAAAGTAAATCTAAAGAGTGAAATCCTGCCTAAAAAGTCAATGGAAGTTCTGGTTACTGAAGTCAGTAAAGTCAAGATTTCATTGTAAGTGCCCCTCTCAATTTTAGACAATTCTTCTAAAATATCTGCAATGCGTGACATAACCGCTTCAAGCAAAATCATGCCATAGTTTGCTATCAAAGAAAATAGGGTTGGAGGGGACCTGGAAAAGCCCACCTGCTCTGCCAGGCAAGAACAAACTACACAACATCTAAATCACTCCTGACAGACATTTGTCTAACCCGTTCTTAAAAAACCTCCAATGATTATGGGACACACTGTTATCAGTATAAGTTCATATACAGACTTCAGTACCATGATCTTATCGAATTACAATCTTCATGGTAGACTTTTTCCTATTGTTGATGAGGAGAGGGAGATTCAACTGCAACTAAAAAAATAAATGTAACTCAATATAAATTTGTAAACTGATACCAAGTAGCTGCTGAGTAAATTGAAAAAGAAAATTAAATTAATAAATGATTCAACAGAATACATTTAACAATAAAGATCATAGTTGGCAATCAAATGCTTATGTTTAAACCATTTTCCAAGCACTAGAGCAAGCAGTCTCTCACACATATGACTATTAAAACCCATTTTATAGGTGGGAAAATTGAGACACATTAAGTGACCTGCCCAGGGCCACATAGAAATAATATTTCAAGAAAAGTATTTCTGGCTCCCATTCCTATGCTCAGACCAGACCGTGCCTCCCTCTCTGACCTACTTTGTCTGCACAGTAAATGTCAAAAATAACACCCACCCTATGTGAATTAGTAACAAATGGTAAAAAAAAACAAAAACAAAAAAAAGAAAGCTACAAACTTTTGATATTTTATGGTCAAAATCATACAAGCAAAATCTAGAAAGCTTCCAAGCATTGTTGCTAATCACCAATTTACATCACATTTCAGGTATCACTACATAAACAGGTTACCAAGAAACAAACTAGGGTGTGGATTTACAGCATGTCAGCCACTCTGCAATAACCGCCAACATACACAGTTTTATCAAGGTGTAAACACAGAGTAGCTTACTCCTCAATGAAAGTCTGGTAAGTTGCTTTGCATTTAGAGCATGGATAACATAGGCAGTTACAGCACAGGACCCAGCCTGTAACTCAAACCACAATCTAGCTTGCCTCAACACTAATACATTCCCACAGTAAAACACATAGATGGCACTGGAAGACAGTGTTTTCTAACTCTTAAAAAAAAAAAAAAATCATTAAGATGCTTTGTGAATACAACTGAAGTATCCCCACATACCTGTTTACTAGCTGATCAAACAATAAACTCTGATTCAAAGTTTCAAATCTGTTTTTCCTGGACCGACAACTTTTTCTGACTTCTATATCTCCGTTTATGCAAGCATGGTCCCCATCTGCCTTTTTTTCCCCTCGAAGGGGATGGCTTTTGAGAGCTAAGAGAAATTTGTATTACTACTTCAAAGTGCAGGAAACAACATTTTCACAAACAAGAAATAATAAGAGAATACTTAGCAAGGACAATAAACCAAAAGTTATGGAGCACAGTATGAGCACCCTTATATTCACTAAAGAAATATGTTTTTTAAATTCCTATCAAAGTCGTTTTACAAGCTATTTCTTCAGACCCGAGCTTGTTTCCTTATATGATAATCTTAATTTATGATGAAAATTTGGCATTCCAATATTTTTAAGTTAACATCAATACTAAAATGCACACTTGGCCCAGAGTTTCAATTCTTACTCTTTCAAATGCAGTATCAAAAGGTCAGATGCAACATATTGATTTCACAAGCAATCAGCTACTCTGTACAGTACCAAACAAAAAGAGATCCCACTCCTGATTGTTCCTTGGGCACCACAATAAATAATAAAAATACCAAATATGCTTAATGGATTAACACTTACATAGAGTCAACACAGAACTAAATGAGACAGAATTGATGAAAAAGGGATACGAAAGACAATGGGGTTTTAGCTGAAATATGCAATGAGATGGCAAGTTTGTACAAGCATATAGGAAAATTGTTCAACGTAGCAGGAGCTGCAGACAAGGCAGGTCTCTCTAAAGCAACAGTAGAATTAAGTAACGTTAAGAACCACAGAAGGCCAAATCTTAAATGAGCAAAGAGAGTAAGTAAATTAAAGAGACCAGCTGGGAGTGGAAGGCCAAAATTAGTTCATAACAGTAAATTTAGGAATTAAGGAAAACATCAAGATCATGGCCAAGAGGTCTGAATTGAGAAGAGAAATGGACTTTCATCTAAGAATGTTCCCCATGTCCACAGAGAGCATCCAAGATGTTGACAGAAGAAAACTGAGCCAAAACAGTAACTTTTCTGTTCAAAATGGTCAGAGTAATCTGTAAATTTATTAAAAATATATGCAACTGGAAATCATTGACATAAAATTGTTAAATGTAAAAGTAGATACAAAAGGTCTGCTGTAATACACTTACATAAGCTACGTCCATTTGGTAGTGTAGCACCAGGCTGAGAAGTTAACCTAGGAAACAATTATATTAGACACAAATAACATTAACACTCCTTAGCCAAGCAGAAGTTACACAATGAAAATAGAACTTTAAACATAGAATGTTACACGATACACTACGACTTCAAAACCTTTGCTTCATGCTCAACATTGGAATGAGGACAAAACTGCCAAATACCAAATATACAAATCCCCCCAATTATCTAAACATCTCTTTTATTAATCCCTCCAATGTTCCTTCATGCCATCGCCTACTAGTAACCCTCCCCTTAAGTTTCAGAACAGGATCTCGATATAGCTCTTCAAAGGCAACCATCATTCAAACACTTTGGATAAACCAGGAGAAGGATAAAAAGCTGTTGTGTACACACAGAAAAAGAATACATTTAACAAAATTACCAACTCAAGTGAATACGATTAATTTATGCCAGGTGTACTTAAAATCAGTAAAAAATATTTTCATTTTCTCTATCAATCTGTTATTTTGAATTTCTTTTTAAATTAACTTTTAGGAAAATTAACCCCTGCTACTTCACAGTCTAAGACAAAAACACGTTCCAGAGTTTTCTGCAATTTTATTGTGTAAGCAATTGTTCCTTCATTCACTTTTTATCTTCAAGAAACTGAAAATATTCTTATTTGACATGATTTTACTAAAAGATAGTTTAGAGTACAAATGAACAAAAACTCCACAACCACTGGCAGACTGTTAGAAGTAATTTGTTAACACTGATATGCAAAAAAAGCAAAATAAATCAGGCAAAAGAAAAAAAAAAAAATGTATTTTTATCTCTCTTCCACCCTCAGAAACACTAAGTACTTTACAGACAAATGAACTGTATATACTGCAGTCCAGTACTGGATAGGGAGAAGCTCCTTGTTCTCAAACTAGAAAACTAAAATGAAGTTGATGGGAAAGAGAAAAAGGAGGGGAAATCTTAGTAATACCAAATGCAATCTGAGCATGAATGTGACCAAGAGTTCAACAGACTACAGAGTTCAACTCAGAGCCACAGAAGATGTGGGCTTAGCTGTTATTTTCCTAAGAAATGTGTAACAAATCCTTACAAAACAAAGGTAACCGAAGGATTTTTGCAAGGGTTGGGTAGGAATACAGAAAACCACGTTTACAAATATCATGTCCACATCCAACTTTCCAATAACATTTTTCTGGTCAGATATTTTAAGTATTTTGGAAACCACAACTGAAGAAGAGAAATTTGATTATAATAAAGGTTTAGCAACAAAACTTTTGGGAAAAGTCATAGCAACTCAGGATCACTATTAGGTCCAGCGATTTGGATTTTGGCAGAAAACGACCAAAAAACCCTCAAGATGCAAAGACATGTCACAGTGAGTTCTACATGAGTAACAACAAGTGTTTCAGTATCCTGGCCAAATTTCATTTGACACAGTGATCTAAATTCTCCCAGTGACATTAATTTCTATTTTTTTTATTTCTTAGTATTTCTAATAGGTACAAATCTACACTTATAAACAAAAGAAATAGAAGGTGCATAATTTTCAATACATTCCCTGATGACCATGCCACATAATATGCTATATTTAACTCATTCTGATTTAAAAGGGAAAAACAGAGATCTACATTAACATTTACATATTTTTAAATATACTTCATCCTAGCAGACGACAGTCCAGTAGTGAATTACAGTAATTCTTACACACAAAGCGTTGCAAGAACAAATTTGATTTGTATATATATATGAAATATGTTATCTACGGAAGAATCAGTATTAACTGAAAGTTCATGTCCCAGGAATATACTGTCTACACTATCTCATAATGACCTGTAACCATGTGAAGAACCTTATGAACACAAGAATGCTGTGTAAAATATTATTAATCAGACTTATAAAATAAAACAAATTATTTCTCTTTCGAGTTATAGAAATGTGGCAGGGTTGAGACTATATTTAATAAAAGACAGTAATTTACTTGAGTCCTTATAACCAATCAGGGAAGAGAGACTGAAAACAACAATGAAAAGAAACTCAACTATTACCCATTCCTTAAAGATGATAATACTGATTTCGTAATTAAAATGCCATGTCTTCTTATTGCTTGAGTACATAAAAATACCAATTAAGTCACTAAATTTGGATGTATCAAGAATCTAGAATTCAGACCGCATCTCAAATACAATTACTTTCCAGTTTTGCACAAATTTGCGTAGAAAGGAAACACAGAGATGAAAGGATTGATGCAACCCACGTTCCTTAAGTCTTAAATCAAAAGAAAATTGTATGAAAATAACATGCTTCAAAAATACACTCTTGAGCATGAGCTGCAGCTCATTGTAGAATTAGCATAAGTGGGTTAACAATACAGGAAAAATTGGTAAGACTTCATTTTTCTCTTGACACCAAGTTACCTGGACTGTCCAGTTGAGATGCTCCATTCCTCTCGCTGCCCAGTACTGCGTGATTTTGATTTGTCTTTGCACACAGGATCAGCATGTTTTGAGGTACGTTTGGCGGGAGGAGATATGTGGCTATCACTCAAACTAGCATCACTACCTTCATCTTTCTGAAAAGCAAAAAAGCATCAGACCATACTTAATTGGCTCATTTGTATATATCCTTACTGAAAAAGAGGAAACTTAGTAAAAACTTAGTAAAAGGGAAATCTCTATCCAACTCTTAGTCAACAGCTTGTGCAAAATATTAAAAATTATTATTCTGAAAACATTAGTGGAAACTAAGAAAATATTTAATTTTAAATATTAAAACTTTGTATAATAGTTTACATGTATTTCTGAATAAGCATTCTAGTTCTCTAACCCACTGTATTTTGTATATCATACATGACATTGCTACTCTTACCTACCTGTAAAAGAACTCACAGTGCAAACAGAGAAAAAAGGACTGAGGAAAACAAAGATACTTAGAAACACAGCATGAATTCAACCTGCTGATGTTATCTTTGTCTTTAAAATGCTTAAACAGTCACATTATGCTCTTCCTTCTTCTAAGAGGTGAGCAATACCTTGTTCTCTTCTTTAGACTGTCAAACACACAGCTAGAAGTAACTGAAAGTGGACTTCATACTTTTACAGCACCTTTTGTCTAATGTGTTCACTAAGAGCATTATACACACTAACAACCTTAGTCTTAACACCTTTAAGAAGCACCTAAACACTACCAGAGGGGTTTTTTTTCTGTGGTGCTTATCAAAGGAAACTCAAGGATAGTAGCAAGGGATTACTTCAGAGCTGTATGTAAGAAGTAGAAAGACAGCAAACTTTGGAGGATTTAAGGTGAACTACGAAAAAAAAAATCAAGATTCTATAAACCACAAATTTTAGCTCACGGAAACAGTCTTGATTAAAACACTAAATATCCTCTCTTGCAACAACACAGTAACCAATTTCCAAATATTAAGGTCCAGGAACTGTCAGTAAGCACTTAAACTAAGAACAAAAGATAATTTTACTTATATGCAAGGAGATGATCACAGAAGCCTTGTTTGTTCTTCAGGCTTATTAACAACAACAATCTGATTTGTACTCCACATAATTCAACATCATGATGTCTCACCATCATGATGTCTCACATACTCAACAAAATTTAAAAAAAAAAAAAAAAAAAAAAAGGAAAAAAGTCTTTTTCTTAAGAAAAGACAACAGACTACCACAGCACAGAAAGCCTAAAGAAATCTAAATGTACAAGTGCAGTTCAACAAGACAGCACAGCAGCACTGAACTAGGGGGTGCTCCATGCACTCCCTTGCCTGGCCACACAGCACCACTCCAACCTCCTTTGACCTTCTTCTGGTGTTTCTCTGACCCACCCATAAACCAAATCAGCTCACTAAAGCTTCAAAAGTTCACTTTCCACCTGTTAGATTAGGTTCCTACCTGGTTAGTGAGCTGAAACATTTCACTGAGGGATCAGACAAGTACAAAAGATAATGCAAGAAAAAAACCACGAGGTGAGGATGGGACCACTGTCTGCAGGAACAGAAAGCTGCGAGTGAAATAGACTGTCTGCAGCACGCCTTAACATTTTGCCCCCCAATATATATTTTTAAGAAATATTAGCTAATATTAAACACTTACAATTAATAAACTAATTATAACTTTAACTTATAATTAGTTAATTATTATTAGCTAATAATTAACTAATAAATTAATAAATACAGTATTTATTATGATATAGTATTTATTTAGTGAGTATCGTAGAATCATTTAGGTTGGAAAAAACCTTTAAGATCAACAAGTCCAACCGTAAACCTAACACTGCCAAGTCCACCACTAAACCATGTCCTTAAGTGCCATATCTACACGTCTTTTAAATACCTCCAGGTATGGTGACTCAACCACTTCCCTGGGTAAGCGTACAGCATATTGCAGGTTTAGACAAGAATCTGACAAAAACACCTCCCCCCTCCACGAAATGAGTGTGTCACTAGAACTAAGACGGATGAGAAAAGGGGAAAAAAACCCAAACATGTAGAAGTATGTGGGGACTCTTGAATCCCACAGCTACTTCAATTGTGATTCTCTGAGATGCCAAGTACTTAGCAAAGACATGATTTTTATTTATACTGTAAATACTTGTAAATACTTTTGATAATACTAAAAAATACTAAATACTAAAACCTAGTATTAAATGCTAAGCAGCCCACGTTCACATCTCATTTTTAGCCTGTCAAGGTAAATCCAGGGAAAGAAGTGAGTCTATATTAAGATTCAATCTTAGGACTTATTTAACCCCAGTTTAAAACAAACAAACAAAAAACCCACACTAAACCCACACTTGTTTCTTCCTCATTATTTCAGTTTTCCAGGAAGTACATCAATGTGGCTTCCCACACTTGTTTCTTCCTCATTATTTCAGTTTTCCAGGAAGTACATCAATGTGGCTTAAAATAATATCTATACTAGAAAATCATAATTAAAACTTTCTATCAGATGAAGCAGAATTTGGGATCTAAAATAGGACACAGTCAAAGTGGGAGCAGAGGTAACTACCACCATTCCTTAATACAAAACACCTGCACCTTGCATAGCACTGTAAAATACATGTGCAGCCACCCAGCTGTTTTCCATAACACTCTGCAACTACAAAATACCAACTTTTCACAGAGTTTTACTAGTGTACATATTCACTTCTGAACACTGTAAGCATTTGTGTATGTAATTTTTGCTTTAATAAGCCACAAGCTTATTTGTGGACTTAGAGAAATACATCATTGCTAGGTCAATTTTAGTAACTACTTTCTGAAACTACAAGAGCTACCCTGTGCAGGATAGAAGCAGTTTCAGGTAAGCCACAGAACCAGTTTTAAACCGGCTAGGCGAGACAGAGAAAATGAGTCTAAGAAAGAGGAACAAGCATGTAACCAAGCTTTATGAGGGCTAACATTAAAGCTATTTTGCAAGCAGTGAAATTAGTAATGCATAGGTTCCTGTACTTCATCTCTACCCCTTCCCATGCAAAAATCCTAACTCCTCCCAGGTATTCCGTGACCACCTTTCTCCACGTTTCCTTCAGTTCCCTGCCTCTGGTTCCAAATCTCAAAACTAGCTAGTATTCCTCATTTATCCTGTCTATTTATTGGTCAAAAGCAATACAGCAATGTAGTTACTTCTGATCTACGTGCATGCCAAGTGGTTAGCTGCCGGGTAAAATAAATTATTAGTGATTAACCTGGAGATAAAATCTGCTACTTCAGGTCTCCCTCTGTTACTGAGTTACCAATATTCACAAAATTCATAAAAGCGGACTATCTTTGAGATCTCTAATACTGTCAAATGAACAGATACTGGCCAACAGCTTCAAAAACTGGAAGGGCAGGCTAACGTCAATGTGATCACATCAGTGCAGTTGCCCAAGGAACTAGACTAGCAATGAAGGGGTTTACTTAACAGGGGCAATGATTTCTGGTTATTCTTTGTTTAGGGTATTATTTTCAGTTGAGGCTCATTTGTCTGCATATTAACTCTACACATTAACTTAGTAAATACAAAGCAAGTCTAAATTTTAAGACAGTCAAGCCCAAATACTAACTTAAGTTAGGACACCTGCTGTAGAAGATGCACTAACATACAAAATGTTTTATCATGAAGTAGTGACCAAGCTACTACAATGAAAAATCATTGACATTTTAAATATACTAATAAGAATCCAAGCTCCATTCTCCAGTTAACAGACAATCTTAAAAATTCAAGCTCTAAGGAATCAAATCACACCTAGACTGCCATCCAGAACTTTCACCCACCTACAGTAAAATATGGAGATGGAGCTTTCATTACACTCAAGAGATTAGGCAAACTGGGATATGCTAGAACAGGAAAAGAAATTAATTTCAATTTGAGAAGCCTTTACAGAGAGCAGTCTATCCACCGCTTCCTCCCGTTTATAGCAAAAGAGGTCTAACAATTCCACTGCACTCAACTTGCTCCCTCAAGTAACTGGGTCTCAAAGCATTTATACCTTTAATGATTAAAAATAGTACTTCAGTTTCAACCCAGAAACTTATTACTTAACAGTACACATCATGAAAATGTTCTGGGACTAGAAAGAGAAATGTTTGATACAAGCACCAAATTTTAAAATGAAGAAATTAATAATGCAATTGCAGAAGTAGGAACCAATGCACTGAACTCAAAGCTCCTAATGGAACACTGGCACTGAAGCAAACGCACTCACATGCTGAGACAATGCAGAGAAGACGAATTAATAAAATCTTAATCATGTCAGAAATTGCCTGAAAGCATAGTAAAGCCACAAAGAAAAAGCAAGCACAGAAGAATCAAAATATGAGTTTACGTACTGTCAGGAAGTACAAAGACATACTTCTGAATTTAGCGCAACTGCTTTGATCTAACAGAAATGAGAGACCCACCTAAGTCCAGCTGTGATCCAGAACAACCAGAACCCAGCACAGCTTCTTATGGAAAGCACTCTCACTAATAATGCGTAAGGAAATAACTGGAGTTAACAGGATACCATCCGTGGCCTAGACTGGCAAAACATAGCCTTCATTATCTTTGGATTCAAGAGTAAAATGGAATGTGACAGCTGAATGAATACTGTAAATTAGCTGTTAAGCTAAGATGCAACAGCAGGAGTCTTGCAGAGGTAGCGGGGCAAACTGGTAACACACCTTCACTGAAAGCAGTTGAATGATGGTAGCGAGAAATCTAGAAACAAAACCTAAAACAAGTAAGTAAATACAGCAATAAAATAAATATAGCTGCATACTTATCTCTATGTTTTCTCTACTTTGTATGAAAAGGAAAAAGATGGAAAAAATGTTTATTATAATACACACATTCATGAACAAGCCACAAAAACACTGATCTACAATATTACCTGTATCTCTTCCATATCAATCCATAAATTTCATTATAGTAATTTGATACTAACAGAGCTTTATTTATAATGTTTAGAGACATGTCCTTAAGTTTTGAAAGAACACAAATTAATAAAACTGACTTTTTCCTTCTCAATTTACCCTCTTAGAAAAAAGCGACTATACCAATACAGTCTTTCAGCATGACTGAAGGACACACACACCAAGGGAGTCCTCACCAACAAGGGCTTGCCTTCAGGTATATCACAGGGACCAGCTACTTAAAGCATGACAGCTGATTAATTTTCAAGTTAAAATACAAAGACTATTTCTAGCATACTGAAGGGGAGAGGGTAGCGTTTTTTTGTTTCTTCTGTTTTTTAAGTTGAATCTCCTGGCCAAAGCAATATCCAAAGAACTCCTCACTACACTGGTCTGAAGATACCAAGATAACCATAATCCAACAATCTTGGTAATACAGGATGAGTATGAACCATCTCTATCACTGTCATCTCCAAGTACGTGAACACAAGTTCACTGAGTTTTTGAGTAAGGGATGCAATAACATTCAAACCACAACCACACCTTGCGATTTCTGAAAAAAAGACTGTCTGGTTTGCCACAGGTTCAGCTGTATTAAAACACAAGTATGCAGACATGAATATTTGAGTTTTCCACCATGGTCAAACTTGCTCTCCTTGCCATATATCTTGGGGGTCACACCCTTCTTCTGACTAACGCTCTGCCACACCCAGAAAGTTAGCATGATTGCTCATACAACTTCACAAGTCAGACATGAGAGTGTTCAACCTAGTGTTTCAAACCCCTCAACATCTATGTTTTTCTCTTTTCTGTGACCTCTTCCCATGACTAAGGCATGAAATTAAGACACAATGACATTCAATCTTCAACCAATCGATCCTATTCCTCTGCATTTTATTAAAAGCACAAACTATTTTAATTAGGTTTTGCCCCACTGAACAAGCATGAAACACCCAGGAATTTGCTTTTGTCTCACTAATGAAATAAACATTTTCAAGAAAACTGTTTCAGCTACAGGTTTTCAAAAACCTCTGCTTCTAATAACTTTAGTTACTTCTCAGCTTCTAATATTTAAAAGTAACTTTTTCCTCTCCATTTGACTCTCTGAAAAGACAACAATGACTTCAGACATCTCTCAATCTTATTTTCACTAACTTCGGAGAAACTGCATCCAGGCCCTCCAATTATTTCTAACTTAATTTAAAATGTATCTTGTTGTGTAACAACACATCTTCTCAGATGTTCCAGAATATTAATAATCTGGATTAACATTTTAGAAGTACGTGTGAGAAAAATCTGATCTACCTCTTCCCCTACCAGTGCACGCAAAGTTCTTGTGGAAATGGGCTGTCCATTAAAAGAAATAAAATACACACTCGGGAATATTTAATGCATTTAATAAACATTTTCATCACAATGGTATAAAAAGATAAAGGTTGTCTTTCCAAAATAAAACTTGTATCCATGAAAAAAATGTGATCATGTCCCCAGCGTACCAATTAGTTAAGCTGATCACTCATCTCTGCCCTCAGATAACTATTCAGTTAACAAATAACTTGCTTTTTCTGCATTTAAACTATAACGTCATTTCAAACATACCAATAAACCAAAAACACTATCTGTCTGTCCAGTGATTCTGGATAAGCCACTTGCTCCCTTGTGTATCAGTTTCTGCAAAAGTAAAAAATACGGATTAAAACATTAGCTTCTACAAATTTATTACATTAAAGATTTACTTTAAGATCTATTGATGAACATTAGGTAAGAGTTACATATCCTTCCTAATGTACTTTTGGGCTAGGTATACTAAGCAATTAAAAAAATCAAAAGGCTTCAGAATCTCTTTGAGATGTTTTTGGTTTTGCTCTTATTTGGTTCCAAGTTCTAGTAACCAGATCAAACAAATTTTCTACTATGACTGCGATGTCATCTGACCAGAATCTAGTACATCCCTTCAAATCCTATTTCATTTTTTATTTTTCAGTTCACCACTTTGCTTTATAGCATCTTCCCACACACACACAAAAAAAAAAGACTACAGCTGTCCCTATACTCAGGAAAAATTTTCAGTAGCTGAAACACTTTCATCAGCACACTCGAACTAGGGACCACACCTTGCCTTACACATCTGCACTATGTCTTAATTTCAGGATGACACATTGCGCTACCCACTCTCTCGCGCACCAACACATCCTCACAAGCTCCTCTCCCCTCCCCACCCCAACCCACACCGTCTCGGTAAATGCCCTCAGCCCCTCTTCTATGGGAGGGCTGACTACCTGCTTGGTGGGAAGAGGTAAGACCTGATATACTTGTCTGGGGGAAGAAGGTAACATGACTCAACTCCAGGTCACAGCATAATACAGCAGACTGTATTCATGTTGGTACACTATGTACTGCTGCATGCTAAACATCTACCTTTGTGTCCTAAAAATCCAGTGTAAGTATACTGTCTGGGCCTTCAAATGACAAGAAGCTAGGAAAAAATTTATTTAGATTAAAGCACATTAACTACCTTACTAAGAACTTCAAGTTTCATCAAGGACCTCATGTGTTAACCTTACTGATAGCTTGAAAAGAGACAAAGCTGGCTAAAAAGAAACCATCTTCTGGTCATAGTTCTCTAATTTCCACTTGTTTGCACACAGTCATTTATCAGACATTGGCTCTCCACAGGTGTTCAGGAAAAATAACAAGATTCATGCTTAAGTGCTTGATGATCTTGGAATAAACAACTATTAATGCTGTATTTCATTGGTGATAATGATAGTAAAGAATGCCTCAATTGCAGGATGATCTAAATCCTTTTAACATTCAGCTCCTGTATATTTTTTTTTCCAGTAAACAATGCTTACGTCAATAATAGCCATTAAGAATATAAAGAATACCATCATCTACACTTTTTCAGAATAAATTCTTCCCAACTCATTCAGGTAAAAAACCCACATTTTTTGCATGAGAAGATCTGCTTCTTTTTTTTTTAATAGATTTCCATTTTATTTCCTGGAACTCTTACATTCTAGACTTCAGGTTATTAAATAAATGTGAAAGCTTTTGAGAAAAGTTTAAAGTTTAAAATTTAAAAATAGAAACCACTACCTACAACACTGTTTATTGTGTATTTTCACACTTGCAACCATTCCCCCTGTCTATAATAGAAGACGACACCTATTCATACCCAGGTTGATTGCCTTTCAACGGCTGTTGATCTGACATCCAAAAAAACTCTTGCAATCTATGGGCTACTTGTAGGTTCACGAAAGAAAGGGAGAGTGAGCTACAGAGCAACCTCTGCCAAACTATGACAGAGCCCATGAACAGCAAGCTGAGGTTTGTCCTCCACCCATCATCATTGCCTCGCTCCAAGCATTTCCACGGGCGTTCCTCTCCCCTCCTGTGTGCCTCCACTAAAATTAGGGTGACATGGTGAATCTTCAGCTGATAGTCATATCAGAAGGATGGAGGGGAGGCAAGGGGAAGCAGGAGGCTGTGGGGAGAGGGGTTAGTTTCAGCTGGACCAGTAACCTGATCCCGATCCAGCTGATCAAATGGCCAGGCAAGCATTAATACTGGCAAGTCTCTACGTTTTCACAACAGTTAACAGCTTGCAGCACATGTGAAATCACACACCTTCAGAAGAGCAAGTCTACTGAGAAGAAGTCTCTAGGTGCTGTACGGGGGTCCACACCTCACTCGAAAGTTTTTCTAAAAGATCCACATACTGGAAGTTTTTAAAACCACTGATCTTCCTAATTTAACACTAAAAGAATACTAAAAGCGAGACATTTTTAGTCAGAACTGTATTAACCACTTCCATGACTTTCTAGATTCTGTTAACAAAGACTTTTAAAGGAAAAATTATATTTACATAAACATTAAAGAATGATTACAATTCAGAAGTGGAAAAAAATGAAAACATTCAAACAAGTTTTTTTTCCTACCCTTAGTCCTCAAAGATCCATCTTGTTTCTGCTGAACAACCCCATCCCAAAGAAAGGCTGGAGGACATGGCCTCCTTTTAGTACTACTATAAACTGAAATAAAGAAGCAAAATGATCTGAATGAGGATGGCAAGTGGGAGAACAGAGAAAACCCTTGGAGCAGAGGGCTCCCCAAGGTTTGGACATGACCAGATAGCTGACTCAGTAAACTAAGCAAGGAAGTGACTGTAGCAAGTGAAGCTACAGGAAGGTGGCCTTCTGTGTGAAAAAAAAATGTGGGATTAAAACCACTTCCGTATCCCTAGCTACAATGCACTTGAAGATAGTATTTCAAAAGAAAAAAACAAATTTAAACTGTGTAAAATTGTAATACAAAATCTTAAGATTAATGTATTGAAATTTAAATCATAATAAAAACAACATTCAAGGTCTGAAAGATAAATCAGAGAAATAATAGAAGGCAGTTATTAAGTATTTGGAATGAGAGATTGCTGAAGCATGGCAACAAATTTCAATGTGCGTAATCTCTTCCACGTGTACATAAAGAGCAGCTTCTTCATTTCAGGTTATTTAAATGGCTCGGCTCAACTCCTTATCCATTAAAAATGAAGCAATTGACTGGAGGTTGGAGAAAGGCAAAAACCCCGTTTCCCGAATTACAAAAACACCCAAACTGAAGCATCTGCTCCAAGTGCAACTGGACACAAACTTGCCACCAAAGCTTTACATTAGTTGGGTCATTGATATACACTACTAGAAGCATAAAGATAAAACCACAAAATTCAGAACAGCAAAAACTACAGAACTTGGACAAGCTCGTAAATTCTGTATTTCTGGTAATACTAAAGCTACCTCCTTTATACCTAGTTCAACTAGAGTTGAAGCTATTATAGCACACGTATACTCAGCAGTGCAAAATGAAAAAGCTTACAGAAGATAACGTATTAATCTTACAACTAGTTGAAAAGTGGTCTGTTTGAATAGCTATCAAGTGAGAAGAATTTAAATTTATTCAGGAAAAGAGTCCAAGCAGGTATAAATGCAAAACAACATTTGAACAATTTAAAGCAAAATTAATGGTTAAAATAAACCATGAAAATCCCAAAGGTAATAAAGGCAGTATTTTAAAAGTAAACTCAGAGATGGAAAAAATGTTTAGAAAAAGCAGCAAAGCATGAAGAGTACTAGGACGAAAAAGGCTGAAAAAATATTGTCAGCTCCCTTTGCAGTAAGTGGGTTCATGAGGGGTATCAACCACATACAAAGTAAGAATTAGAGCCAAAACACCTAATAAACTATCAGCATCCTTTAAAATGGTCAGAGCTACAAAATAAGAGCAGTGAAAGCTTCAGCTCACTGATGCCTACTTGCTGGATGCTTTGGTTTGAGAAGGTCTTTGTAAAATATTACGCAGAAATCGTTTAAAGCATCATTAGATTGGAATGAAAACTTTCCCATAGCATAGCAAATACTCAACAATTTAGGGCAGGATGTGCAAAACTATATCACATCCAATTGAAACTGCAGGGGGATGGAGGTGATGAGGATGTAATTACCTGAGCTAATTATCTTGCATAACCCCAAGCTGTATGCCACTCTTGCAAAATTGTCATGGGATTTCTCACGGCAACGGGTTAAGCCTTCTGCTTTAAGTTTTAACTGAGAGACAGTAGTTGGAGAAGCAGCTTTTACTAATATTACTTTGGGACAAGCCCAGTATTCAGAGGAAGCAATGCAGCTCACCAAACATCAACACCATTTCCTGAATATTCTTTGGAGGTCTTATTCAGTCACTGGATTAGTCCTTAGATTGCTTCCTTTCAAGGCCCTGCAGAGAGTGGGGCAAAGATAGCCAGCTTCGAACAGGACACACAACTGCCTCCCAAAACAAACTGTGTACGCTTCAGGGGTGTCCCAGTAGTGGCCCAGACTGATTTGGGCAGACACATAGGAAGAATTCAAACTCAAGACACCCCTTGGAAACATGGAAAGATTACAAATGCTGACTGTATGGTATTTTGACACAAATTTGGACTTAGATTGCTTCCAACAATTGCTCAATTTCCCACTGTTCACAGATGTATTAATACCACGCTACCAAGGAACAGACTGCACGTTCGTTTCAGATCACTGATTTTCTCCTGCTAAGTCCCAAAAGAGCAGCAGACCACTAAACCAGAAAGAATGCGACATTTTATTACACACTGAAAAGATGAGCTTTCTTGGGAATCTTCCTTTAAATGAAATTGTTTGGAATAACTTCACAAGGCTCTATATTTCAAGATGTATTTCAAAGAACTGCAAAAGCGTTAGCACCTTTATTGATGTTACTGTAAACTCAAACAGTAAGACAATGCAGTTCCTGAAAAACATAGATATTTGACAGGAGCTTTTTTTTTCCCCCTCTCTTAAGAGCTTTATATGCAGGTGGCCAGCAAGTGTAATTTTTCCAGCATAAGGAGGAAATTCTAACTTTTTCTATAGCTTTATTCCAAACCGCAGAACATCCAGAACACTGTAAGACACTATGCAAAGAAGACAAAGAAAATACACTAATTTGAATCAGGCTCTTTTTATGAAAGAAAATTTCATTTTTAGAAAAAGCTCTAAGGGGTATGCTTAAAGCTGGTATTTTAAGATAAATAATAAATACAGTTCATTTCCTGTGTTTTCAGTAGCTGACCATTAAAGACTTTTTAAGGAGTAAAACGTAGCAATAAGCTAAATTATCACCAGAAATCGGAAAAAATATTTATCGCTACAGACTGAGAAATTACAGTGAGACACTGAAATATATTGGTGTCACAGAGCACAAAAACGCCGCTTAGCTTTACATCTTCCCACACTCCAGCACTCCATGTCAATCCTCAAGTCCGTGTTTGCTCCTATTAGCAATTAAGTACAATGGAGAGCTCTAGGTTGCCACCGAGTAAGTTGGAACGACGTCGACAGCACTACTTTTAGCTAGGATCGCCTGTTACAATTACCACGGTGCTCTCAAGTAGCTCTTAAGGCACTGCTAATGCTTTCTTGCCTAATTAAATTAAGCTAATCTTGTATACATTTCTAAAATGTCTAACTAATACGCTGACATGATTTAAGAGTGTTTACTTCACGATAAATTCATTAGTCTTCTTGATCAACGTTTTTGATTTGTGTTTTGAGATGACTGAGAAAAGTCATTTCAATTGCCAAATAAGTGTTACCAACAACCCCAATTCAGTATCTGAAAACATCAGACATTAGTAAATCTAGAGCACTAATTTAACCAGTTATGGCCACAGTATCCTAAACTCTTTTCATAGTGTGAACGAAGCCCACTGGATTTATAAGCCTCATGTTACAATTCTGTATTTCTGAAAACTCTGAAAGATTTTGATGAACTTTTCTTGCAGAATGCTTTAATATAAAGCCATAACACTTCAAGTTTTAAGAAAGAAAAAGATACATAAAATTTATATAAAGATAGAATATAAATTTATGTAAGGATAGTTTCAATTTCTATTAAATAGTGTGTAAATCAATCACATAGCCCAGTTTTTTCTCTCCGTACCCTCTCTATGCACTCTGCTATGACATCATTTCAGAGAATAAACAACTTGGCTCCTTGATCCATTTAGTGAGGGATTTTGTTCATTTTAATCTGGCTTCTGGTCAGTGGACACACATGTATTCATCTCAGTCGCTGAATGCATGGTCACCAGTCAATAATTCAAAACAGTTTACTTTTCAAAGACTGACGTCATTGCTTTCTCTAAAATGAGCAAATACTACAGAGGGAATACAGAGAATACGATAAAGGCATTTAGACTATTATGGCCCATTTCCACAGAATGTGTGTTGCTTCCAGATTCACATCAAACAGAAATGGGCCCTATTAATATGTAACTCAATATAATATTGAACCGGAAGACTAGAAACTTAACTCAGGTTTTTGGGAGAGGAGGGATTCAAGCCTAGCCTTGTAAATGTAAGGAAACACACACACACACCCCCCGTGTATACCAGAAAAAGCCAAGAGGAAAAAAGGAGGAGAAGGAAAAAGGAAATAGATATAAAAGAGGTAGAAGGCAATTCCTAACCCCTCATCTAGTCTAATCAGCATCTTACAGGATGCCATTAGATTACTAACTCAGTTTTTGTTGCTAATAAGGAACAAATAGATGATCTTTTAAAATACATTCTGAAAGGTAATTACAAGCATTGCCACTGGAGAGCATTTCTCTGGTAGTCCAAGTCAGAACCTCCATGGAAGAAAATTAAGACACATAGTGCAAATAAGAAGCATACCATCTCTGCCAGAGCTCCAAACTCTAGCTGCCCATTAACCCAATTAACTGCTGGTAGTAAGGCCAGTTTCCTGACGCGACACACGAAAGATTTCAAAAGAACACACTGTTCCAGTCAACTTTGAAAAAAATACATACAACTGCATGAAAATGATCCCAGTATGCTTTCTGCACTAAACACAGCTTCACTATCTGTCTGCCGACAGTCACTTCCAAAACCAAAGGCTTTGTCTTCCTACTGCTATACTTATTCATGTTCTAATCGCTGAAATCCTTCTCTGGCACTACTTCAAGAAGATTCAGGAGCTCAGAAAGACACCGTATCACTGACAAATACTTACGTCTGAAGAATAAAAACAGTTGTACAAAGACAACTTTAAAATATGGTGGGAGATATATATATATATATATATATTACAATATTCACTGGGAGGGGGGAAAAAACCCAAACCAACCTTCCTGGATAACTTACGCTCATCTTTGGCAATCACATCTTAAAAATAAATAAATAAATAAATAAATAAATAAATCTATCTCTAATGCATGAGATTTGTTGTGAAGTGAAACAAGTCTTTTCCGACACACCAAAATACACACTTAACTTCAGAACAAATGCTTTTTTAGAAACGTGGGCAACATCCTGGGATGTATTTACAGATTTTTATGTCAGTATTTTGCACAATCTCCTTTCCTTACACCATGACAATAACATAATTTAAACATTTCAATAATTTGTAGTATAAAAATACTATTCATAGATGACAAGTATTTGGAAAGAAGCCCAACCTATTTTTTTTAGCAGCAGTAAACTCCCTGAAAAGTAAGCCGGTAAGGGTTACACCAAACTTTGCCTCACAAACCACAAGACCTACAATATGAATAAATAGAAACTGCATACAAGAACAAGCAGAAGGGCTTTTTACAGCTATGGTGCTGCATCCCCACGGGTCTAATGAAATTAAACAAGGGAGGAATAGGGGACAAGGAGGAAAAGCAAGATGGGGGAAGGGAAGAACTGTGAAGCATGAAAGAACTGAAAGTGAAGCATAGAAGGTACAGAACATCTACTCAGTGATTTTATTTTTTGATTTTTTTTTTAGCATTTTAAAACTAAAAGGATAGGGCAAAAGGTTTTCTGACAATTCCAGGTGTCATCCTTCTGATCTGCCTCTGGCTGCTATTGCTGGTTTTGTACTTGTCTGATTAACTTCCTCCTTAGCAGAGGCTGGGACGCCGCCGGTGCATGACTGTCAAACGCTTTGACCCTCAATTTTCACTTCCATATTTACACTGCTCTTAACATATGCATGCAGATCAGGCAACTATATCCACTAGTGTAAATCCTCAAAGCGATATATGAAGTTTTATCAAGGAAAAAAAAAAACCTGCCTATAATTAAAAAAAAACCCACAGTCATTGTCAACAAATCTGTTTAGAGAGAACAAGGAAAAAAAGAGGCTCACGAATTCTTCCTTCCAATCAGAATTTACCGAACGTTAATTTGCCAAATCAGGCTGTAGAATTCATTTGCCATGAGACCATACAACCAAAGCTATTATAATAAGTTACATTGAGAAAGCATTCAACTTAAACCTGACGGCAAAATTACATCCTTCCCCGCTTGGCGGGGGGGGGGGGGGG
>VFFE01007147.1:2008198-2092923 GCA_008921705.1 Burhinus oedicnemus
GGGGAAGCCGGTCCGCCGGGCAGAGCCACAGACGGAGCCGCGCCGGCTCCTCCCGTCGCTGCCGCCGCCTCCTCGGCTCAGTCTCGCACTAACTGGCCGCCATTACTGTCCCTTCTCCCTTTCTCTCCTTGGTCCGCGGCGAGCCCGTCCGTTGCCGCCAGGGGGCGCTGCGCCGCCGCCGCCGCCGCGCGCAGGCCGAGGCGGGCCCCCGCTGCGTACGTTCTAGCAACGGCGCCGGCGCGCTCTATGGGCCTGGCGCTGGCCGCCGCGCGGGAGGTGGCGGCCGGCGGGGTCCCCCGGGAGCGGGGCGGCGGTAGGGCGACTGCCCTTCTCCGCCCGCCGCGCCCGGGCAGGGGACGGCACGGTCGGGGGTGATCCGCGCAACCGGAGGGAGGGCGAGTGCCGGCTTCACAGCAGGCGGGGCGGTTTCCAGGGGAGCCGGGGAGCGGCGGGGGGGGGGGGGTGCGCTGCCCTGTCAGGCTGAGGGGAGCAGTGGAGCCCGGGCGGCGGCGGCGGCAGCGGCGCCGCGGCGGGACCCGAGGGGCCACTGAGGCCCAGGGTCCGGGCCCTGACCTGCCCGAAGCCTGTCGGGAGCTGGCGAGCCGCTGGACGGGCCTGGGCCGGCGCTCCCGGTGTCACCCGGCGGGGCGGTGGAGTCGCCGCCGCCTCCCGAGGGCTTGAGGCGAGGGATGAGGGCGCGCGTCGGTGAGGAGTTCAAGGGCAGGGAAGAAGCGGCTGCCCAGGGGGGCGGGGGGTGAAGGGTGGCACCGTGCACAGCCGAAAAGGGTGCTCTGCCCCGGGACCTGGGGGACTCGAGCCTGCCGGCCCTGCTCGCCCGGTCAGGCTCTTCCCAGTTACTGACACGACAGCTTAGGCGAACAGATCTTCCAAGGATAGGATCTCCACCATTTTCCGTGGAAAACTGTTTCACAGCCCGGTGAGTCTCACTATTAAGAAATCCTCTTGATAGCCAAGCTATCAGGGATGCGCCCCTGCTTCGCCTGACGTACAAGTCACTGATAGCATCGTCTGTATTTTGCCCGGTAGCCTCAACTTGAGTTTGACGTTCATTGCTCAGTCGTTGGAAAGCTTATTTTCTTCTCACCTCCCTCCTCTATCACAGATCAAATAACCAGATTTTAGAGGAAAGAACCGTATGTATTACAGTACATTGGATGCCTAGATGCTTTTCAGACTATTCACGAACTATAATGCAATCCCTTCTCGCTGATGTGCAGTAAGAATTGCTCCTCTCTCACCACAACTTGGTGCCCTTTATTGAACTTAGCACAGTGCCTGCACATAAGCCCCAAAACCTGAAGCTTTGTAAATAAATAAAGCCGAGTAATACGAGCATAGAGCTGTAGGTGACAAAGTGTAAACCTTTTAATTTTCACACTGACTTGTTTGGCACCGCTGGGCAAGTTATTTCAGTGCTTTCTGCTTCTTTAACAACAAAGAATAGTATAATAAAATTACTGATCACGTGGCTCAGGCCGTTAGGCTCAAGCAAGCTTTATCCACGTATTGTTTAAAGATGGAAAGTGCAATAATGTTTTAGTAAAGAACAATAAATGTAAAAACTATTATTCTGCTTTACCTGCATACTCCCACATCTTTCTTTACAAGATTAATGTCTGAAAAAGTATGGTAGAGCATGTACTTTAAAATATAAAATATGCAACAATGACATTAGGATATATAATAAGAGAATGGGCCATTTAGATTTCCAAGCAAAAATTTTCTTACTGTGAACAGCGACAAATTTTCATTTTTATGAGATACTCCAAAATACAGTGCGTTTTGGAGTAGGATCTATGGTCTTTTTCTCGTCTGACATTCTCTATTTAGCTTTTAATCTGTATGAGCAACAGTACTTCGTCTCCCGTTCAAGAATCTACAGGGTCTTTCAAAAATACAGTTCTGCTCCATGAGATTAGTTTTGTTATGTTTCATATCCTTTGTTTCTTCACTTATTTGTTTAAAGGTTATGAAAGGAGGCAGCCATTTCATACACTTGTAGGCTAAAGGGGTATTTTCATTAAAAACCTACAACGGTTTTTGAAAATGGTATTTGGCAATCACTTCCTTTTACCCTTCAAAAGTAGGAATAGAAGGAAACGGCAAGAGACTGTCCCTTACCAAACACATTGTGGGAATGAGCCAGGAGGTATCTTTGCTAAGAGTCAGTATCACAATCATATAAAGTACAAATAACGTACTTTTCCATTTCTGTCCTGTACTACTGATAGGCCACGTAACTCAGATATGGTGTCCAAATTCTGTTGGTCTGAAATGAAAAATAATACGTTGATCTTCTTCAAGTTTTTGTATGCATCACAAAAATATCATCCCCATTTTGGGAAAACCAACAGATCAATCTGTGGCCCAAAAAAGGGCCCAGACTGCAGCAGTTGGAGTGAATGTCATAACTCAGGATCGCAATGCATTGGCAGGACTGTTTGGGGAAGCTTGCATAACATCTGTTTGCAACATGCCTGATTCAAACCAGCACTCCTCCTCTCATGAACGCTGATGACTTTTTAAAAGTAAAATAAACTTGGTCGTTATGCAAGCAAATTGATTTTCCTGGGTGCCTATCCAGATCTGCTTGAAGCAACAGAAAACCCACAACTTAAAAGCTATCTATTTTCTATTTACTAAATATTTTTACCATAGTTGTGTCCTTTTTTCTTCTTTTTTTTTTTTTAAGTGTTCTGATGTCATTCCTGTGAGCCATACTCAAGTGAGTACTCTTTATGATGCCAGAGGGACTACTCTTGTAGAGGGATTGATGTAGTTAAAAATCCCTGCTCACTGCTTTGAGCATTTTTAGTGCTGTATTCTCATTATGTTGGCATAGTAGGGAACATGTAAAGACATGCTTCATTTTGGATGTTTACTCCCTAGATTGTATTTCACAGATGGTTTTCTTTCCAGGTTTCTTAGTTGTCTTGTTCCTCTTACAAGGTGTGGCTCAAACAGCTTACAGCTTTATAGCTTCTATGTGAGCGCCATCACCATTTTTAGTACTGACAATAAAATAAATCATAAATTGCAAGGTTTGCTTGTTAGTTTTGTTTGGAATTTTTGTTTGTAATACTGAGAACATGTTAACATAGGATTAATATTTTATATCACACATACTTAGAGATTTAAATGTGGTTTAACAATGAAAGATGAATTACTGTGGAAATGGATTTAGAGTAATTTCACTAATCCAAGAATGTACGTGTTTCCATTTTTTATATCTGTTGTTTGTTTCAAGTGTCATATGAAGACACAACAGAATTAAAGAGCTACTTTGACCCTCTTCAGCACTCTACACGCAAGAAAAGCTTTGTGAAAAATATAAGAACTCTGAGTAGCAAAAGACAAAAGACAATGAAGAAAGGAAGGGGAGAATGACTGGAGCCACACTCCACTAAGAGCTACGTAAAAAATTTGTAGATCTCATTCCCAGTAAGATTCAATTTCAAGATCTGTAGTTTGGTCTTACAGACAGATGTCTAAATACTTCTGAGAATAAAAGCCATTGGGAAGGACTATGTTTCAAATGGAACCAATTTATAACAAATGCCGAAGCTTACAGCAGTGTTCAACAGTCTTTTAATCTCCAGTTGTTCAGAACAGACGATGAAAATATCTGAAACATATATTAAGAAGGCGGCACAACATCTGCTGTGGCAGGTACACCACTGGGAAATTGGAATAACATGAAAAAGTACTTGAGCAAAAGAATCTCTTTCCATTAAACAAGACTTCAGGAATGAAATCTTATTGGGACTTAGCAACATAGAAAGACATTTAAAAATGACCCAGGATAGAAAGCCTTGTTTGCTCGGTGAGTAGTATTTAATGGCACAAGAAATATTTGGAGATGGAAGATTTTGTTGCTACCTGTCCCTATTTTACAAGGAAATTAGGAATGTGTTACAACAAAAGAAAAAGTCCTTCATCCCTTATTCAGAACTTTTGTAGAATGTTTCAGCTTAGTAAGGACCAGAGGGCTCTATTCAGTGAGTTACCATTTGCTTCAATCATGGACAATTTACCAGAGATTACTTTGCAGTATCTCTGAATAGCTGTAACATTCCAAAGAATGGAAATCAAATCATCTTTTTGGGACTCTGTTTATAAGCTCTTGTGTGCTCCTTTCTGTCATGCTGTCAGCTCATCCTGGTTTCAGTTGAATCTTGAAATGAAAAAGATTCACAAGAGATCTTGCTATGTACACCTGCCCTAAGTCCTTTCCTGAGGGGTTCTTAGGAAATTAATAGTGTGGTTTCTCCTTTGAGAATTGTCCATTACAGAGATATGCCCATGGGACATAAGTTTGGAAACAGGCATCTTGGCCTGTGTCAAGAACAGTGTGCCCAGCAGGAGTAGGGAAGTGACGGTGCCCCTGTACTCAGCGCTGGTGAGGCTGCAGCTTGAGTCCTGTGTTCAGTTTTGGGCGCCACAGTATAGGAGGGACATTGAGGTGCTGGAGCGTGTCCAGAGGATGGCAACAAAGCTGGTGAGGGGTCTGGAGAACATGTCTTATGAGGAGCGGCTGAAGGAACTAGGATTGTTTAGTCTGGAGAAGGCTGAGGGGAGACCTTATTGCTCTCTACAACTCCCTGAAAGGAGGGTGTAGAGAGATGGGAGCTGGTCTCTTCTCCCAAATAACCAGCAATAGGACAAGAGGAAACGGGTTCAAGTTGCACCAGGGGAGGTTTAGGCTGGACATTAGGAAAAAAATTTTCACTGAAAGAGTTCTCAAACGTTGGAACAGGCTGCCCAGGGAGGTGGTTGAGTCACCATCCCTAGATGTGTTTAAAAGTCGTGCAGATGTGGTGCTTAGAGACATGGTTTAGTGGCAGCCCTGGTAGAGTAGGGTCAATGGTTGGACTAGATGATCTTAAAGGTCTTTTCCAACCTAAATGATTCTATGATTCTATGCCATTATCATTTAAAAATGTATATTTTTTTAGAATTAAGTAGTTAATGTTCAGCACTGTTATCAGCACAGCTACCTGAAGATTGTTTTCCATGCTACACTAGATAACATTACTGCAACTTGAAGCACGATCAGAGAGTAGATTTCTTAGATGATGTTACACGGGAATGGTAAGACTTACCTCCTAATACTTCAAAATTATCTTCCCATCAGATCTAGCCATTAGCTTCCGTAACATATTTCCTGTTGAGCTAAGGTTACAGTAGATAGTTTTTCTAATACTAATAATTGTGTGAAACTCACAAGCTGATGATATTGTAAGCCAGGAATCTGCAGGGTCTGTTTTTCACTATCATTCAGGCTGTAAATTGCTTCCATCTTGGACAAAAGTGGCAAATCATCTCACTTTGGTGTTTATGATCATTAATCATATGAAAGTAGTACCACCAGCCTGTTACTATGCTGGGTGATGTATAGCTTTGTAGTAAAAAACAGACTCTGCCCTAAAATGCTTACGATAAAAATAGGCATTTATTAACACATTTGTAGATAAGCTTTAGGAGCATACGAATGCATAACGGCTTGATTAAGGTCACATGAGAAGTCCATCAGAAACATTATTTGCTCATAACTCTCCCTAGTACTCACACACAATCTTAGCATTAGAAGTAAATTTTCTTGTTACACATCCAAGAATGATTCTCATAAACTACAGTACCATATCATCATTGTAATTTCACTTAAAAGTGTCTTTGTTCTGAAAATTCACATCATGTTATTTCCAAATGTGTGTTATCTGGTACAAACAGTTGCTCAGCCTGTCTTGAATTTTTCATGGTTTTATGCAGTCCACACTACTTTTAAAATTGAAGCTATATTCACTTTTCTTGTGGATTTACAGTCTGAGTCCAGCAGCATGTATGGATACTCCTTTCGTTGCATGGGGGTAACACCCTCTTCATGAATGCTAATTCATCCAACATCCCCCATAGAACAATGGCTCACGTTTCCATTGCACAGATGACTTTCCAGAAACATTGGTTCCTTAAGCTATTTCTCCCTGTGTGGCAGCCTACAAGGTTTAACATTCCTGCAAGGAACATGTGGGAAAAGGACACTGTGCAGAGGAACGTGCTGTCTTCGTCAATGCAATTGCCAAGTACAGAATAACCAGATTCTGCTCTATTTATTTCACAGTCCCATTTGCCTCCCATTCTGTCCCAGCTCTGTATGCATACACTTACAAAAGGCTTCAGGCAAGAACTGCTATCTCAAGTTAAGGTCAATCAATATAGCTGATGTGCTGATGTTTAATTATAGGTAGCTGATGGCTTTCTCTGGGACGGGTTAACCTTGTTAAATACATGGTTTAAAAATATCCCTTCAAAATTAATGTTCTGCTTGTTTTTAGATAGACTATATGCGCTGGTTCTTCTGTGACCTTGACAGGATGGGTGGTGACAGCTAAAACACTGCTTTACGTTGTCAACGCTGAGATTCACTCCTACATTATAAAACAAGTTCAGGGGCTGTTACTATCTTCCACGCCAGTGCATCTGATCTCTCCTGACAAAGGGGGCATGAGATGGTTGTGTTCATCTCATGAATACCCTGTTAGAGTTTTTTCAGAGAACTCAGTCTGGGCTGTTTGCTTCTATTCACCACACAGTAAGAAAAGGACCATTTGCTTCTGTTCATCTCATGTACTGTTTCTTGCCAGAGAATAAGCTGTATGAAATGCACAGAGTCTAAAAGGATTTTAGTGACGTCTTGATTGTAACAACACTCTAAGTTGAAAATTTCCAGCTTTTAAGAAAAACTGATTTTTTACGTTATACTGGAGTTGAAGACAATAATATCTTCCTTAAGATTTTTCTTACTCCTATGCTTTGTCAATAGTTTCAGTCCTGAGGGAGAACAGCTGTGCTTAGAAGAGCTTTTAAGAAACCACTAAATTCACTAGGACACCGATTCCTATTGTAGTAGGTCAGCATGTCTCCAGCTGTACTCTGATTTCCAGTAATAGACCTAATCTTCTAAATCAATACGTGATTGCCATTGGGAAGCCTGCACCATTACACCAGGTAAGTCCGATCTTGCCTCCCTCTATACTTACCTTTGGGTCTATAAAAATTTTGCAGAAAGGGCCCCCAAGCAAGGGTTAAGCATATTACTGAACTTCAGTGTTTAATGAAATGGAGCCCATGTACTTAAAATATTTTAAGAAAATATAAACCAGTCCAGTACTGCAAAACAACCTTCTGAATCTTTACCTAGAGCTTTGTAAATTCCTTGAACTCTTCAACAGTGGTATGATACTCTTGTTTTAACTTGTAAATATATAAAACCTCATTTAATAGAATAAATAAGTAACACTTGTAACAAACAAGTGCCTTCTATCCAAAAATTTCAAAGTTATTTAAAACATTAAACAAAACCAGGGAGAACAGAATCTCAGAAATCTGTATTTTGAAAGATAAGACTCCATGTATTTTACACCAAACAAAACACAACTTTTCTTACTATTTTCCCTGAAGATTCATAGGCAGGAGCTGTAACTAGATCTCATCCAGTTAAAACTTAACGATTAATCCCAGCTGCCTTCAAAAGGTTTAGTGCATTGTGATGTACATTACAAAGAAGAAAAAATTGTAACTGTCAGGGGTCAGATTTTACTTCTTTTACTCACCTTCACTGAACTCTGAGACTAAGCATCTTATTTCAATGTTTTTGAAGACTGTGATTTTAATTATTACGATTAAGGAAGTGCAGAAACAGGTCCCACATGAAGAGGACATTCAATGAAGTATTACCTTTGCTTTTAGAATTACCTTTGATTGCACTTGTAAATTCGCAGTGGATTTCCCGTTAATTAATGTGAACTATCTAGTTGCGGCAGTTCAATTCAGGTTAATTCTCAATGTTTTACAGTGCCTGGCTAATTATTGGAAAAAAAAAACCCGAAAACATCCTTATTAAAAAGCATGGAGGTGGAGGCTGTGAATGGCAGGGAATGACTGCTTTCGCCCCTTTGCAGGCGCTGGCTGCTGGGCCGGGGTGTTTGCTTTGGATAGCTCCTAGCACCGCCGTCCCGCTGAGCGCGACTTCTGCGAGGGCCCAACACCGGGCAAAGCCACAACCGGGCACCGGGCAGGGACACTCCGCTACGTGTTTCTTGCCTCCTCGAGGATCCCGTCCCATTTTCTCCTTTCTAATGTACCCTCGGGAACTCGGGGGCTCTGCTTTCCAACCACCGCGCCGCTCTTTTGTCCTCGGTGCAAGGCCTCGGCAGAGCTCCTTTTCAAATATGTCAACACTCGCCCTTAATTAGTCCTCCCAGCATAATGAGGCATTCCTCATCTCCAAAGGGTTCAGTGTGCGGCTGTTCCTGCCGTCTGCGCAGGGCTGGAAAGACAAAAGAGTCGGGGGCAGCTCCATGTCGGTGCTGCGAGCGCGGCCCGGCTGGGCCCGAGCGGAGGTGTGGGCGCAGCCAGCTGGCCAAGACACTGGGCCCATTCTCCGCCATTGTGGACACTCACTGAATGCCGCTTTTTGTCCTTCGCCCGCGCGCATACAGACATGCAAACTGCATCTTTTGTTCTTCAGTCAGGAGGAGAAATCTGCCTTTGCAGTAAAACGCGTTGGCCTGGCAGATAAGAGCTTTATCCGCCCCTCAAAGGGTGACAGCAGCCCCTTGCGCAGTGACAGGACTCACGGCTGCACTGCCAGACCCCTGCCCGGACGTTTTGCCCCCTGCCCTCTGAGAACGAGCCGCACCGGTGCGAGGGGGGCACGGCCCGCTCGGGCGGGAAGCACCGGGCCGCGAACCCCGCCAGCCCTTGCTTCACCCCAGGAGGACACCGCATCCTCCGGGGAAGCTGCATGTCCCCCGCAGAGACGGGTGCGGACCCCCACTCGCCGCACAGCCGGCCCCCCCCGCCACCGACATGGCGGCCGATGCCCCGCCCCTGGGCTGGCGGGGGCGGAGCTCTCGCCCCGCCTCGCCCGGTCCGGGCGGGGGCAGCGGGTGCCCCGGCCGTTGGCGGCCGCGCCTGCGCGGTGGGGCGCGGGACACTGAGGAGTTGGCGCGGCGGGGAGGCCGGTGCCAGGCTGCCCGCGCTGCGGCGGCGGGCGGGCGGGTGAGTGAGTGAGTTGCTGCGGGAAGAGGCTGGGCCTGGGGGAGCGCGTTCCGCCGAGGCGGCGCTCCCGAAGCTCCGACCGGGGCTTGAACTTTGCCCGCGGCCGTCGCTGGGGCCGTCTTGAGGGGGCGGGAGGGAGGGCTAAGCCTTATCGCTACCTCCACCCGGCGCTTCGCCCTGCTGCGCCGGCGGCCCCCGGGCCCGGCCCGTCCTGTCCTGTCCCGTCCCGCTTGGAGTGAGGCGTCCCTCGGGACGGGCGGAGGGGGGTCGTTACCCGGCCCGGCCCCTTTCTGGAGCGCCCTGGGGCGTTACTTCTCCGCGTTGCTACCGCGTTGTTGTCTCATCGTCCCTAAAAATACCTCGCCACCACATCGGGGGGCTGGCGGGGCGTGTTTTGGGCAGCGTTTTTGGCTGTTTCGTGGGCCGCTGGGCTAGCGGGGAGGGCCCAGCCGGTGCGGGGGAGTGCGGATGGTTCAGCCCGATGGGGGCAGGGGGGGCGGTGTCAGGGTTCTTTCCAAAATTCACAGCCTTCTGGCCAGCTGGAGAGAAAGCGTTTGTGCTGGGATTTTTACCTGAGCGCATCAGTCACGTTCAGGCCATTAGGTCTGATGCTCATCTTGCTTTTAATGTGCAGTTGGCATTTCTCTGGAGGCGCTTGTTTCTTTGTCACACGGTACGGTGCGGTTTTCAGTCATAATTTCCGTGTGGCGTAGCGATAGACTGCGCTCTGCTGTAGTTTTCAACGTGAGAAGTTTACTTTCTGCCAAAGTTAGTAAGACAGGCTTTCGTGGGGGAGGGGGCTGTGTGTGCCTGCGTGAATATTTCTGCCCGTCAGAGCAAGGAAACCATAAAAAGATAGTTTCTGTTTTGTTTTTCTTGCGTTAAAATAACTGGCTGTGTGGGCTCCACCATATTAAGCACAGAAACGTATGCCGAAACGAGCACGTCTGTAACTGTGTCGCTGAGAGCTGCTCGTTTCAAAGAGCTGGCGGTGAAAGGCCACCGCTGGGACAGTGGCCTGTCCCCCGTGGGGCCGGTCTCAGGGATGGAGAGAGAGCCCTTGGGGCAGGAGAAGCTGTGCCAGGGATGTCCTGCCACTGTTAAGGGATGTAGCTGTGGTGGGCTGCTGGCAGCTTCAGCTTCTTCCTGTGTTTTAATTGCCAGAGGTGGAAGTTCAGTTCTGTGATACTTTTTTATCACAGAGGCAAAAAGTATGTGCCCACACTCTTGAAGTTTTAAGTGACATCTAGGGATGTCTGTCGGAAGTTGGCGGGAGAGGTTGTTCATGCTAGTTGGGTTGGGTTGCTGAGCTCAAGCGCTTGCAATGCGGTCTGATCGCTATCTCCTAATGGCTTTTTGGTCACGATAAACTTCAATGTGCTGTATAGGCTGATTTCTTTACCTTGATATATTAACACAAACATTTCTTATAATTGTGATTGCTGTTGTACTTCAGAAGGAACAGCGACTTTTCACAGCTGACCAGTTTTGAATACTATTCATGCACGTTTGAGGCCAGCCTAATGTAGCAAAAGAATTAATTTGAAGAGCTGCTTCATTGTGTCTGTCTCTTTAACAGCTCTGATGACAAGTCACAGAGCATCAACAAAAGCAGATGGCTGGAGGTGGCCTTTGTTGCTTTGGGGGTAGTCTTATTGAATAGCGAAAGATTAGAAGATAAGCACATTAACACAAACCACAAAAAATTGCTTTGTGCTAAAACGTGTTAAAACTTAATCTGGGAGAAGTTTGAAAAATTACATTTTTTAAGCATGCTTAAATTCACTATACTTACTTGTTACTGAAAGTTCATTTTTTCTAAGGGCAGGTACAAAGTTCCAAGTACAGCAATCAGATATGCTTCTAAGGTCATAATGTCCCCGCACAAGCCTGCCTGATATATATAATGCTCTGGCAGAACATTTTGGGGTGGGGGAGACTGTACTGCATCTTGTGTGACATGCCACAGGTGTGCTAAGTATAATGTTTTGACCTAATGCATAACAGCATCAGTTAAATTGAAGGCTGCCTAAACTCTAAAACCTGCTATGGGCATATTGACTGAATCTTTATGGTCTTCATGGGGATTTTCTGAAGGCTTATATATATTTCCACAGAACATCTCTCATAAGGATTTAACTTTCAGGATGGAAGAATACCAATATCAGCCTCCTGAGGAACATGAATTAGTACTGAATAACTGAATGAGGGTTTTTTTGTTAGTGCTGCAGTGAATGTTGTTTCCTCCTAACCTCTCCATCTTGTTAAATTAGATGTCAAGACCACTTAAAGTCTATTTTGGTCTTGCTATGCATACCACTTATGTACTACTAGGAGTATGATGACTGTCACTGCTTAGTTTGGTGCTACCTAAAAGCCATGCGCAATATCACGACTTAGTCCCAAACCTGCCAGAAGCAGAAAATCATCTGTGTAACCTGTACCCAGCAGTCTTCAGGAATAACTCTTTAAACACAGTTGCAACTTAAAATTTCTGTTCTCCTAATTTTAGAGTGATTTTGTTATTTTTTTATGGGTGTTTTGAGGAGCCTCTGGCTTTTTGTGACTTTCTTTAACTTTTTTCAGAGAGCTCAGAAGTGAGTGTAATGAGATCAGTATAGCATTCTTCATTTCTCTTGACTCGGCAGACTAATCCTGTAGTATATTTAGCACTTGTAAATCCAGGATTTTCTTTCCAGCTAAACGGTAGACCAGAAATGATAATTCACAGTTTCTGGAATGCTGCACCAATATGTTGAGGTATGGTAGGAAGAGGAACCTGACGCATCTTGCACTTTTTAATAACACACACAATTAAGGTGAAGGTCATTAGAATGCCTGCAGTGCCAGTGCAGTTTTTCTGCAACTGTCTCATAGTGTTGTGAAAAATCAGGGGAGTTTAAATCATGCTGCTCAGAAAAGGAGTGTGATATTTTTTTCCTTGCTTACCATAAGTATGGGCATGTATTTTCAGTTCACATGATTATTGTGGAATTTATTTTGTACATTTATGAAAAAATAATCTTCCTTTTGAATGTCTGAAATCGATGCATGGTTCATGTGTCATTAAATTAGAAACTGCAGGAAAACAAAGAACCATCTGGAGACTTGGTGGGGGAGAGGTTGATGTTTCTAGTTAAATGTACTCTCAACCCAGGAAAATCTACAAAGAGTGTTTCAGATAGAGAAGGAGGCAGAGTGTGCTGGCATTTTGTCTGATTTTTTTTTTTTGGAGGGGGGTTGTGTTTTGGTTTTTTATTATTATTTTTTAAACCATCTTCTTTTCATAATTAGGCGAAGCACCAGAATGAAAGTCATGGACAATATTAAAACTGTAAAGAAAGAATGGTAGGTACCAGTTCCCCTGTCCCACTTTTTCTTCTTCCTTTCCTGTTGCTGTTTGTGTGTCCTGTCATGACTTTTCAAACTTCATGTTGAATTTGAAAATTTTAAACTTTTTTTCTGTATCCACCTGCTCCACGTATACTGAAGGTTTTTTGTTTTTTTTTTTTTTTAAATATGGTTTTGCTAAAACATTTTTCACATACCCGGAATGTTTCCTAGATGCAAGAAGCTGCATAAATATTTTTATTTAAAATAGGAAAGGCAGTCTTACAAATTGCTAACTCCCTGTTCAGCTCTACATTTCATATGGAGGTGTTTGGTTTTCCAGTTATGTTTCTGAGGTAAAGCATAGTGAATACCTAAATTAGCACTGCAGATTTCTTTCGTTCTATTAGAAAACTAAAATGGGGACAGCATACTTTTGAAATGTCTTTAATGTTGTTGAGTTTTTCTTTTGTTTAAAGATGTTAATCTGTAGGGATTCTTAGTGTAGCGTAGATGTACTGCAAACAATTCCTTTTTATGGAAATGTATCTAATTACCATTCAAGTAAGCATTGCTGCTCTTGAATTCAATGCTGTTTTATGTAAAACTGAATATTTTTCAAGAGCTGGGATTTTTTTTTTCTGAATTGCTTAAAATAGGCTTTTCTGAATCTCCAATAGAAATAACTCCTGCAGTGTTTACCAAAAGCTGCATAATCCTCTTACTATGCAAAGAACCTAAACTGAAAGATTATCATTCATTCAAGTTGCATATTTCTGCATTTTGATTGGTGAAAATCTAACAGAAACAGCTGTCACATATACAATGTTCTATAAAAAGATGTGGTTGGTGCATCTTTTTTTATAGTCTGGCAGTCTCCACAGTATTGAAGTCTTTTATTGTATTTCTTCAGTGTGCTCAAGTGGTGTTGAGTCACTTGTTCTTGAGTTTCTCTAATGTACTTTCAAAGACAGTAATGGTGGCTCTGTGATGGTGCTGGGAATGGTGAGGTTCAGGTGAGGGTGACAGAGTAAATCCTAGGGCAGTTTTCTTTTATGAGGTTTTTAAAACTTACGGCAAAGGAAATCACCCAAGCCTATATGGTGGAAGTGCTTTAAGGAGGGCCTTTCACTGGTGTGCAGTTAAACGTTTGGTCTGAATTAGAAGTGCAAATCATCTAACTTGCATTCTTTGCTCTGATAGCAAATTTAGAAGCTTCTGTATAGATGAATTCACCTTTTCTTTTGTCATTATTTAACTTGCGCTTCTGAAGTGCAAATAGTAGCAGTTAGAGCTTGTAAGAAGTTTCTAGAAAAGGCACAAGCAAATTTGACCTGATGTTTTGTAACAACCAAGTAAGCTGGGTGCAGGGGAGCATGTCTTTTATAACTCTTGGTAATGAACTTCTAGTGTAACTGCTTGTCTTCTCTGAAGCATCATTTTTACTTATGTCTTTTTTCTGCAGGATGTGTAAATCAGGAACTGATGATCAGATTTTGAATGGTACAGAACAAAACTGTGACTACTTGGTAGATAACCTTTTTGAAGAAGCTCAGAAGGTTGGTGCTATATGTATGCCCCCAACTACAGTCAAGAATCAGGTAGGCGGTGAAGAAAAAATACTCATGTTTAACATAATAGCACTCCAGGAGTACTCTGGAAAACAAATGCGAGAAGTCCAGCAGTTTTATCCAGTACATCTGTAAATAAATGCACACAGAATTCAGACAGCGGTAGGAAC
Source organism: Burhinus oedicnemus (assembly GCA_008921705.1). Taxonomy (NCBI): domain Eukaryota; kingdom Metazoa; phylum Chordata; class Aves; order Charadriiformes; family Burhinidae; genus Burhinus; species Burhinus oedicnemus. Next base: position 2,022,351 of record VFFE01007147.1, read on the forward strand.
AGTGTCCCATGTCTTAGTCAACCAGGCCAATGCGTCTGTGCTTCTGATTCTCACTATTTTATAGTGGGTTTAGTGTTGTTCTGGGACTTGTGCTGGCATTGGCTAATGCACTTCTGCTTTATTAGTAATGAGAGTGAGCTGATCATGAGGTGCAAGGAATGACTGCTATTACATCAGAATTTGTTTAAAGAGTTGTAGCCTTTTTATGCAGAGGCATAGCCCGAAACTTTTTCATTTGCTCTCATTTGTATAGTTGTGGGATGTTCAGTATGGGTTTGTATCTCAGTGATTCTGTCCTTTTCGTATGTTTCTGTTACTTGCCAAAGACTCGTAAGGGGCTGGAGAAAAGGCCATGTAGAACAAAGATGTCAAGGAGAAATTTGGAGTGGGCATTGCTGGAAATTACATTCATAGATCCCCAGCTGAGCCTAGGAGAAAAGGAGCTGAGGAGCAATACCTTAAATTGCAGTTCTGAAATAGTGTTCCATGGCAATACTTGTGTCAATGTCTAAATGGGAAGTTGTGGAATAATTAGTCCCTGTTAAACTTGCATACTGGCTCACTGTAGAGGCATCTTCCCATGATGAGAACTCCTTCTATATGCATTGGTGCCATGAGACACAAGACTTTTTAAAGGAATCTAATCTTGCTGAGTGCTATATACCTTTTTGACAGATTACCCAACCGAAAGAGAAGGAATTTTATTCAGCAGTTTGCATGTGCTTTGTGTTTATGTAGCAATCATCATCTAACAAGTTGAACTGTGCAAAAAAGAAAAAAAAGAGAAAATTGTCAAGTACTATCAAGCCTAGCTCAAACTAATTTCCAGCTGAGATGAGTTCTGCATTTTTCTGTGCTTCATATACCTTGCGTGTGGTCAAGTATCTTTTAAGACATTATTTCAGGGATCAGACCTGGATGACCAAATGCTTCCTTAAATGGCATGATGCATAAATATAAAAATGCAATCCCAAATATATTCATGTTACAGTTGGAGAGATTTCAATGAGCAATGTGGAGGCTACAAGTTGAAGTAGTGGATGTTCTCTGGCAAAGTTAATGAATTACTGAGAATTTATTTTTTCATTCCCCTAATGCCAAGCTTTTGAATGTGCCCAGGAATGCCAGGGTAACATAAATGTATGACTATCTGCAAGTAAAATTTCTGATACTTGGTGCATTTCCTGAGTGGAAGGCTTCTGCATGTATTTTCTCAATGCCTTACTTTCAGGAAATCCTCCTGAATGATCAGAACAAGGCTTTACCCTAATAAATTCCCAGCTGGACTATTCTGGTAGTTGGTGTTCCAGCACAAGGCATGTGTGCTCTCAAATTAGCTCTTGAAGAGTTGCAGCTGGCTAGGATCTTCCAGCTCTTCCCCCCTGCTCCCTGCTGAATTGAAGGAGTGTTCTCAATCCAGGAAAGCAAAATGATTGGGGGAAGGTTTATTTTTAACCATGACTGACACAGGATACTTAGAAATGTCACTTACCCCTTGCAGTTGCTCTGCCTGTTGGCCCAAGGCTGAAACAGATTATAGTGAGCCTTCTCTCAGTAATTTAAGTCCATACAGTGGATGACTTACAATCATAGGGTACTGTGGGTATACCAAGCTGGTTTTACATCAGTGTTATAATGAGAATTGTTCTTACTTTATAGGTTGATGTAATCATTAAACTTTGGAAAAATGGGTTTACAGTAAATGACGGTGAACTTAGGAGCTACACTGATGTTGCAAACCAGCAGTTCTTGGACTCCGTTAAAAAAGGGTGAGTCTTATGTTCTTAATCAGCCTGAGTTAATGTGCTTTGGGTAGCACTTAGCTTATGCTCTAAATTTTTTACATAGCTGCTTGGCTTTGCTGCACTGCAGTATCCCTGTAGGAGTGTAGGCCACTGCCTGTCTCAGTTCCTGCAGTGCTAATGGCTGTTTTAACATCAACAGGTCTAATATAGCTTTCAATTGCAGTCGTCGTACAGTTGCTGATGTAATAGATAAAAGCGAGTGTTGGTAGGGGGCACAGCAGGTGCAGAATGAAATAAAGAATAAATCAGAGTTCCCAGTAAGAGCTACCGATCAAATTGTGCTTTGACTAACGAACTCAGTGCACAAGTGGTTGAGAATTTCTGGTTTTATGGTTTTCTTTTTTATTGATGAAAAGCCTTAAATGGCCACAGTTGCTCCATGTAACATCAAGAAGCTCTGATCAGTCTTAAACTTCAGACATTTTTCCTAGTACACACTTGCTATTTCAGTCATTTGTGTGTATATAGCAATCTTACTTTTATCCCCCTGTTAAAAATTAGCATGCTATCCTGATTTCTGCTAGTGTTTATAGTGTTGCTTTAAAAAAGCAGTTCAACCATACAAAGCAATGTAATTTTGAGCCTACAATTTGTAGTCTGTTTCCTCACCCTATACAAATGGAGAGGAGAATATAATTTTATGGAGAATATAATTTAATAACTCATTTTCAAGTATGTGAAATTAATAAGCCATTGTATATTGTCTTTTCCATACTTTGCTAGCCCATCAAAAGTAACTCTTCTATGGCTGTCACCTGTATTAGTTGTAATAGCAATTAGCTGCACTGTTTAAAGCTCTTTGCTTTCATTGTGTGCACGCATCAAAAGTTTGCCACCTTTCTTCCACTGTTTGCTTGTGAAGATGCTAATTACAAGATGGTTCCCGCATAATCGTTGATGGTACAGAAGCACTTAGTACAGCCCCTGTGCCAGCTAAGTCCCACCACCCGAAAATATAGTGTCTGCATCAGAGCTCATAGACAAAGGCATTGTTGTGTTCTGCTTAACACAAATAAAGCATTACCGAGGTGATGTTACTGCACTAAAGAGTGTAGCTATTAGTGATGACCTAATTTTTAAAAGCTGAGATTCATGTTTATTTGTAATGAAACACATTATGTCTAAACTCAGTTCTTTCTCTTTAAAAGCTAATTGTCTTTTTTTCTTCTCATTTTACTATGGGAATAAAATAATTGAACCTTTTGCAGCAATGTGTGGCAATACTGAACTTCCTACACATCATGTGCTTTGGAGTGGTAACTGTTGAGGAAATACGACCATCATTCAACAGCTTGTGTGACGATGTCTTTTTTTTTTTTTAATTGTTCACTTTCTAGTTAATTTGCAGTTCAGGAACTTGAATTTTTTTGTACGTCATGCACTTAACATGACTCTTAGTAAATACTTGTGGTTTTTTTAAAAGTATCATCCTTGAAAGGATGAACATAGAATAGATATTAATCTATTTTGGATACTGAAAACAGTATAGTACTTTTTCTGACATGTTGTTTTTTTTTTTTCTTAAGGGAACTGCCTTTTGAGCTACGGAAAGTTTTTGATAAGGAGGAGGTAGATGTGAAAGTGGAGGATAAGAAAGATAAGGTGTATTTGTCATCGAAAAAGCCAGTGTTTCATCCCTTTTCTGGACACGGTTACAGATTAGGAAGGTGAGTAGTCTGACATGATCTATGATTGAGTAGCTGAAGGGAACTATACCTGTGGAAAATAATCTCATAGTTCAGGTTGGGAGTGACCTCTGGAGTTCTCTAATCCAAGCTCCTGCTCAACGCAGGGTCCGCTGTGGGGACAGATGAGGTTGCTCAGGCTTTTATCTAGTTGGGCCTTGAAATCCCACAGGAGTGGAAGCTGTGCAGCCTGCTTCAGTGCTGGACTGTCCTCGTGGGAAATAAATTTTTCCATATAACCAGTCTGAATGTCCATTGTTTCAGTTTACATCCACCATGAAGAGCCTGGCTCCCTCCTCCAGAGGACCCTGGCAGGCTGGTATTAAGTGTGTCTCCCTGACACCATCCCTTCCACAGGCTGAACAAGCCCCTCCAGCCTCTCCTCATAGGGCAAATGCTCCAGCCTGTGGCCATCTTGGTGGCCCTCTGTGGAACTTGCTCCAGTTTGTCAACATCTTTTTTTTTGGGTACCAAATCTGAATGCAGTATTTAGGTATGTCTAATGAGTGCTGCATGGCGGATAATCGGCTCTCACAATCTCCTGGCTGTGTTCCTGTTAATACAACCAGGATGCTGTTGGCTTTCTTTGTTCAAGGTCTCAATATTAGCAGAACTGTTTCCAGCTGAATGGCTGTCACTCTTCTATTCTGTGATTTAAGATAAAAGAATCTCTTTTAAAGCTGTATGTGCAATACTTTGTGTAAGAAGAGGGGAGTATGACAATCGCATAAAGGGAACTGAAGAAGCAAGAGGTTATTTTGCATTATCTTAAAATTCTTCAGTATTTAACCATGCATTTATTGCAGTAAGACATTTCAGCGTGTTACAGTGATTCCTTTACTCCGTGACCCTCTTGTGGGTGGGGAGGGTCAGCCGCTAATGCCAATGCTAAAACTGGACTTGATTTATAACCAAACAGTACTGTATTTTGGAAGGCTGTTGTAGAGGGGCAGGCCAGGAGTTCATGTATTTGATCCCAGTGAGTTTTGCTTACTCCAGCCCAATTACCTGCTTCACATATGCCTGTTGCATAAGAGCAGAATTCAGCCTAGGGAACAGAACATTTTCAGTGATCAGGAGCCTACAGGAAGCCTTCACAGGTGGGACTGCTTAGTGACCTGTCGACTGGGGTTAGTAGACTGTAGTGAAACCTTAGGATAACAGCTTGTTTCGATTAAGTGGAAAGGGCTTGCTGCTAAGGCCCAGTGCTTGTGCTGAGGGAAGGCGTGACCTGGGTAGGAACAGATGAGGCAGGGGAAGAAGATAATGTGCAGAGTAAGAGACTGATAACTGTAAAGGATGAGTGGTTCCAGGCTGCCTCAGAGAAGCAAGTATCTGTTTAATCAGTTTCATCTGTTTCTGTAGCACAGTCCATTCAGCTGCTACATGCTTGAGTAGATACGGTCAATAGGGAAAATCTTCCCTTGAGAGATGGATGAGATGCTGGAAGACTTGCTTTTGGTAGCGCTGAAATCCTGACCAAACGAGGGTCAAGAACTTAACCTTATTTTATCTACAAGTAGACCTGTATATAGCAAAAGCAAAAAGATCTTCAGTGTGCTGGGTTTCTGCTGCAAACCAGTGCTTAATGGTAGGTTGTTCAGTTGCTTGTCGTGCTCTGTCATGCCTACAGCAAGTAATGATCTTGCTTCCCAATAGGCGAGTTAGGTTCTGGAAACATGCTATACTGTGAATTTCAGTTGACTGGTCTTGTATACTGAGACATCCTACAACTTGCTCAGCATTTTTTTTTTCTTTATGTACTGGATAAAATGCCCTTTTTTTTTTCCCCTACTCTTGCTAGTGCCATGCTATCAGAGCCCTTTCTCGAAAGACAAGTGAATATTTTTGCTGATGTTGGAAACAAGCCATTAGTGCTCTTACTCCATAAACCAGTGCTCACTTCCTGATGTTAGTAAGTGTCCATTGTATGAATATGCTACTCTTTCAGCAGAAAAGCTTTGTGGGGAAATAGTAGTGCTGTCTGAGACCTGTAACAAGTTTTAAGGTATAGAACTCCCTTTCTACAGTTGCGTTTGTGTGATTAATCAGAAATGAGAGGCAAATGACTGAACAGTGTACTTCAGCTTATGACCTAGCTAAGCTTCTGTTTATCAAATAAACATTTTTCTAATAGTCTATAGATTTTCTGCCAGTGTTCCCAGATGGATGGACTATGTGGTGGATGAACCATTATGAATTGGTCTGTTGACTGGCTCGTTAAAACTTTTGCTGGAGGAAAATGGAGGAACTAGAAATTATATGTTTATTGATATAACTCAGATGAGCTTAATCCTCTCCCTTTTTGTTGTACAGAAGAAACAAATGAGGTTTATCAGACTTCTCCAATATACCTTTTGAATCTATATAACTAATGGATATATTCTGTTTTATCTACCACCGTTCAGCTGCATTTAATAGTTTGGGACTATAACAAGATATGCAACCACACTTTTCTATTAAGCTTATCAATGCATTTTAAAGACTGCATCAGAAGCATGTTCATTAAACTATTGACTGAAATCCCTTGTAGCAAAGTGAGCTTGCTCTATAACCTCATTAGAGTAAAACATTGTGTGTCAAGCTTCTTAACCATTAGTCAGGGTAAGGCGTGATATCTAACTCTTGGGCTTCTTCTCTTCAGAAGGTTGACAGGAGGCTCTTAGGTCTTTTCGATCTTTAGTTTACATCATCTTTTGATAATCTTATAAAAGGAATAAGCCTTTAAAAGGGGTGATAATGCTTTGATCACAGGCTAATAAGAGACTTAGATTCCTGATTTGTGGCTTTAGTCAAAGCTCCCACCACTAGATGGCTTTACCTGTCAGTTCTGCAAGAGCGAAGTTATTAAGTATAGAAATGCTTTAAACCTTGGTGAATATAAATCTTCTAACTTTCTCTTGCAGCTTAGCTTAACATCTTGGCTTCAGTTTCACACATACTTGCTACTGAAAGAGTCATCTGCAGTGCCTACCAGAAATTCTGAGGTGTGACCATGAGGGAAGTCGGTTTGAAAATGACACCAAAGTCTGTACCTATTCGAGACAGTTGTCTGAACTACAACTGTGACTGATGGGCTAAAATGTAGTTCAGCCCAGGTTAAACCAAATGCCTGGCAGCTGCATGGTTGACTACCTCTCCAGCCTCCGCTGTACTGGAGACAGCTATCTCACACATGAGTGCTTATACTTCAGTGTTTGAACCTGGAACTAAACGCTACTGATCAAGTAGACAGCGAAAGCTGGTCATTGCTGGACTGAAGTATGACTTGAACTTTTTTTTTTGGCTCTTCTCTCAAGACTGCAGAACATTATCTTGCTGGTGCTCAAGCTTTCTTCCCAGATCTGGAGGACAATTAGGGTTTATTTTGTATTGAGGTCAAGCATGAACAGAAGCTGGGTGTGAGATAAGTAAATCAGTAGAGGCAGGTGGGTGATAGTAAGTTACCTGCATTTGGAGTACCAGAATGTTTTACAGATGTCCCTCTTCGAATCTGTTGGTGCCAAGTTCTTGTGTCCCAGCTGATTTCTGTGTATTGCAAACCAGTCAGTTCTGTGCCTCTTATCTGCCTCCAGTTCCAGTGAACATCTCTTATCACAAGGAATGAGATTCCTTGCTTCACATTCTTTTTGCAGAGTTTCAATGGAAGAGATAAAAAGTGCGTCTACTGGCTGATAGCCTAGAAGTTAGGGCACTTAAGTAGGCAGTGGGTGATAAGAGTTTTTGACATACCTCAGACTGAGAAGGACTTGAGCCCAAGACTCTGTTAGCCTGAATATATTAAGTCATTAGCCATCTTTGTTTTAATAATAAACTGGCTATGACTTTTCTGCGTTATCATTGAACTAAGACAGGTACAAGAACATAAGGATGCAAGGGCGGGGTTTGTCCGTGAAGCAGATGTAGTACTGTTAAGACTGTTCTATGGCCATTGGTTACCAGCTTCTCTCTCAAGAAACAGTAACTCATCAATTTGCTGTGCAAAGAGAAAGCTTTTCTGCACACCACTGTGAAGTGTTCATGTAGTCAGTGACCACAGCTGAGCTCAGAGAAGAAATGGTAACTCCTTAAATCAGTGGTATTGGTTTGAAAGCAAACATCTGGTTATACTCACATGAGCTGAGGATGTGCCCATTGGATCAGGCCTTATGATGACTTAAACAGTACATGCTGAACAAGCTTAGTCCTGAAAAAAGCACTAAGCTCTAGACATTTCTTCAGAATAAAAATTTTTGCCAGTAATTTTTTTTTTAAGACCATACACTTGGACTGAGGTACCTGTATTCTGTCAAGTTATTTTATGTATCTTTGCCCTTATAGTAGGGTCAGCTGTCAAAAGTGCCTTAGAAAAAAACCAAATCCAAATGCTGTGTGCATCAGCTTGGATTTTCACATTAAGTCTATTTCTCTGATAGATGAGTAATGCTTCTAAGTTGAAATAGATGATGCTGGGTTCTAAATCAAGGCTAACAACATTCAGTTAAATTGAATTACTGTAATCACATTATGGTGAAAATTAACATTGAGTATGCAAATTCAGTACTCAAACCCCTTAAAGTTTCACCTGTGTGATTAGTACAAGAAAATGCACGAAGAATCTTCACTGTTTCATCTCTTGTGCATTCATATTTAACCCTTTGATACTTAAGTTCCCTTCCATCTTGTAAAAATGTTTAACATAAGTAAACTGAAATTCTTTAGCATGTTGACATCTTCAAGAGACAGTATTGGCATACAGTTAAAAAAAAAAAATTACATCTATGTCATTATTCCTGTATTTGTTAAAAAAAGAAGTCGTCATTGCACCCTGATACAAGGCAGAAAGCTCCAGAAGCAGAGGTTTGGAGGGAGGTTCCAGCTTACATGTGTACACAGAAGGCATAACCTCCTATGGCTTTTCTTTTTAGTGCTACTCCAAGGATACTATCTAAAGTAAGAGATGATCATCAAGGACCTGACAACAAAAGACACCTGCCTTTAGTACCCTTAAATGATTTGGAGCCTATCACTAACATCCAGATCTGGTTAGCTGATGGGGAAAGGATAATTCAGAAATTCAATATTTCTCACAGGTAAGATTTATTTTAGCACTGTCGTATGTATTTGCATCTGAACTATTTGTACTATGCCTGTATGCATGATATGTCTCTAGTTTCTGTGAATAATCTACCTCCTCAGTTCACTTAACATTGGACTGCTGTTCAGCTGTGTGTAGAAAACCTCCTTTCAAATTTTGAGAAATCTTTTAGCTGACAAGAGAGGAGCATAAGAGAAATGTGAACTGATACTACTAGTCAGCACGTAACTGACCATAAATGAAAATCTGAGGAAACTGTGTGAGTTTTTTTGTAGGTTAGTGGAAGTTAAGGTGTATGTATTGCTCATTACTAGAGGACATGGCTTTTATGATGGCAGATCTGTCACAAAATAGCTACATCTGGACCAAATTGCTTAGTAAAAAGCCTGCTGGTCATTGGGCATAGACAGCACCACAGCTGGGAGCTGGAGGATGTAACTTAGAGTTGAGCCAGAGAAGCCTCTAGGGAGAGCCAGAGTCAGTGCACTAGGCAGGGGAGGTTCATCACCTGCATGTCAACATGGACAGAGTAGAATGCATCCAGTGTGTTTAGTTCTTAATTAGTAAAATTTCTGGCTCTCAAAGAGGCTTATAAATGGGGATAATGTCAGAAGGTGTCAGGATGTATGTATGCAGGAGCTTTGAGAAAGTAGGATTAACTGTTTAAATTGTAGAACTACTATCTTTAGGGGCCCTTCTCAAATTTGTAATTTGAGAAATCACTCCAATACTATGTAATACTATACAGTCACATCATATGGAAAGGGTATGTTGCCTGTGCTTCTCTGTGAAGCAATTTGAAGTGATCACAGATTTAATGCAACCCAGGATGCTGTCAAGATAAACTGCGCATGTTTTTGTGGCTGGTCAGAAGAAAAGCTCAGCAGTTGAAGGTTAATGACTGTAACTTTTTCTTTAACTTGTACTAATTTATTACTGTTAGTGGCCTGAGATATGAACTGAAACACTGTTGTCATGTACTGCTGAAGGGTTAATTGCTATTTTAATTATAAATGCTTCACTGGAGAGCTTAATATCTTAATTATTCCAGGTTTCACACATTTAAGTATATTTAGAAGCTTTTTGTCTTCATGGTAAATAGCAGTTTGAACAGCTGCTAAGTGCTTTTGGAGGAGAAAAAAAAAAGTGAGATAAGCAGAACAACAGCCTTACTGATGCGATGCTCTTTTTGAAGTAGTTTGCAATAGATATTCCATCATAATGTGTCTTCTTGCCACAAGACCAGCATGTTTGTGCTGTATACAGTATTTGTGTATTGACCTAATAAGAAATAGGGGGAAATCATTTTAGAGTACATGTCCTTAAACATTATGATTGCATGTATAGCACTTCTTCCAGTGGAGAAACAGAAAACAGTCAACTATTTGTTAGTTAAGCTATAGGTAAATAACCTGTAGCATATATATTGCAGTGCCTGGGTAAATTGATTACCCTTTTGCAGATGGAATGTGTATGTGCCACAGTAAGTACTACTTTAGATATGACTTGATTACTGATGAAAGATTGAAGTTACAGCATTGGAGCAAAAGTGCAGGTAACGTCAGACTGCAGTGTGAGGAATCGAGGAGACGCGAGGGAAGCAACTAGCAGAGCAGTGCTGTAGGAATAGCACACATAGCTATGTCTTGAATCGAGTTGTGTCCCTTCTTGAGCATTTGCTAAGTTAGTGTGACCCCAGAGCATCACGTATGGAGCCAGGAAAGGAACTTGCTCATCCTAAAACAACAGCTGGTAGCTAGTTGCCTGAGTCGCTCTTGGAACCCAATGAACTTTGATATCATGTATGTAGACACCTGTAAACATCCAACTAAAAATTTATTCCTGCTTGAGGTTTTTCAGGCTCTAGGCTTATAAGACCAAGCACTGTCTCTTAATTGAGGCCTGAGTGCACAGGAATTAGATGCTGGCTATATCTGTCCTAATAAGTATGGCTAAGGCATGAAAATTTGGTCATCTGTGCTGCTAAACTGTGAGGATGTCTTTCCCCTCAGGCCAGCTGGCACTTTCTCAAATAGTATCTAGGCTTGTCTGAGATGTTAACTCAGGTCACGGACCATTCCCAGGAGACAGTAAACCCCATGGGCTATCCTGTGCGTGGGGGAGAGGAAGGATGAGTTTAATAATTTGCCAGTAGCCAGAGTCTACCGGTTGGCCTCAGGATCAGAGAATGGGCATTGACAATGTTCATTTTACTGGGATAGATGTATCCTGTCATCTTCATTTTTTAGTTAAATTGGTCAATCCTGATTCTTCCACGGCAATACGTTTGTCTTGCTCACTTGTTGCAAGGTTCTTCACACCTTAACAGGCAGCTTGAACCTGTAATGAATTCACTGCTGCACCTGCTTTGGTAGAAGGAGACTATATTTAGACCTAGTTAAGTCGTAAGCTATGCAGACAACTTTTGCAAACCCTTTTTCTTTATTATTATTATGGTTCCGTGACAGTGTACCAGACACTGGAGGCATCTTTATACAAGCTCTTGGCTACAGAAACCTCAGGTAAGAGCTCCACCAGCTGGTTAAGAAATGGTAGGCTTGTGTAACTACCATCCAAGCCATAGCGAAGCATTTGAGCACTCAGAATAAGATGCTCGTCGTTTTTCCTTTGGGACTGCTCTCGGAGCATGCAGACCTTGGTCCTTGTCTCCCAAGTGGATCAGGCACTTCAGGATACCACCCCATATATATTCCTCCATTTCTGTGCCATTAGCTATTAACATTGAGTGTCTCATTCTCTTCCTGTGGTGGCTATGTGTATTGTGCAAACGTTCTGTGTTGGGATTGGAGTGCTCTAATGCTAAGTGTTCTTTTTTCTTCTCAGAATAAGCCATGTCAGAGACTTCATAACGAAGTATCAAGGATCAGAGGGAAGTGTTCCCTTCACACTGACTACTTCGCTGCCATTTCGAGAACTGCGAGATGAGACACTCACACTAGAGGAAGCAAAGTTGCAAAATGCTGTTGTTGTTCAGAGACTTCGGAAAACAACTGAACCTTTCAGACTCTTAGTGATAAAAGCACCTGACAATGACTATAAAACTGCTGCTACACCTAATGGACAGCTCAAGAATGAGCAAAAAAACGCTATCAAAAGTACAAGATCAAATTAGCTTTTAACTGGCCAAAAACTACATACAGGTGGAACTAGACAAAACCAAAAATGTAACCAGCAATATCCAGAGATGCACTCTCATCCTCACGTACTGTGCTCTTAGAGAGAAAAATGTGTGCTGTGCTATCATCTGTTCTAATAGAAGTATTTTCAACTAAATTTGGTGGTCAGAGCCTGGCCATATAACGTAGCAGAGGTAACAGGTCATCCTTAGAATTTCCTTAGGTAGAAAACTTTTTAGTGTATTTAGGCGGAATAGTTCTCTGAGACTTAACTACTACTGATAGCACCTTTTAAGGAAAAATAGTATTTATTTTTGCACTTTGGACTAAAGTGAAACTGAACTGAGTGGTTTCACTTACATTTCAGTGTAAGCTGCTGCAGTTTGCGTTCTTCTCACAGTAACTTCTAGGCAACAGATGCTGCAGGGAAGCTCACGTTTGAATTCTTAACTAACTTGAAAATCTTCAGTATCAGTATCTTCAGGATTTAACTTTTATCACAAGATCTGCAGTGTAGTGCTCTATCAGGTCTTCACATGGTGGTAGGTGCATGTGTGAGAAGATAGAAATGAGGTAGTCTGGTGCATACTGCATATGAAGTGCCTCAAAATAAGCTCTGAAGGAATTGTTATTACCAATGGTTGACGTGGTTTCTGCCTCTTGGGCTGCTACGGGTGTCTTACAGATAGAGTGGTGTTAAACTACCTAGCTCATTAGGACAGAAATCCACTTTTTGCCTTGTCACACCAGCTTTTCTGGAGATTACCATACAGGAATAGTGGCTTAGAGGGACATAGTTGGTTTTGTACTATGTATCTGCCTCTGTCCTGAACTGGCCAGCTGACTGAGACACTAATTTCATGTGACCAAGGTTCAAAGATGTTGAAAATACTTATTTGAAAATGGAGGTTTCTCCCCCCCGCCCCCCCGCCTCCTTTCCATCCAAAAATTTTATTTTGCTATTCATGTACTTGAGGCATAAAATTTGTAGCCAACTATTCCATGTTTTGCTAAAGGAGAAATCAACAAAGACTAAATATTTTGTACTGTGTTTGCCGAGTAGCATGTGGGTTTGTGAACGGAACTAAAGTCTCTAAGTAAGACTTACCCTGGGGCCTTCGATGAGTGCTGTCTAGTTTGTGCTACCTACGCAAATGGAGGATTTTGGGGATTGTACTTCTTTTGCGTGGCTGAAGGAAAGATGGGTTTGGGATTTCCTGATTTTGTTCTAAATAGAAAATGATTTAATTGGAGTGACTTGAATTCTGTCTAAAAGTCATGTTACTTCAGACTAGGGATGCACTTCATTCCGAGGGATGTAAAACTGTTTTGCTTCAGTATCTCTCCTGGTATGTTTGAGGGCAGTGAAATGAAAGTCAACTGCACAAATATCTATTCAATGTATTCAGAAAGCAGATTTCTGAAAACTATGCAGTTAACTGTTTTCAGTGCTATAAACTTGATGTGCTACTGTGTCATTCAGGTTGATGTTGCAAGTAATGCAATTAAATTTTCTTTGCTCTTGCACTGACGACTCTGCTATATGAAAAGCCTACCAGATCTCTGGTAGTAGAAAGAAATGTGCAGACAAATCCACTAGTAAAATTGAAGAGACAAATCACCTACAGACACAGATCCAACCCTCAGTTTGCAGACCTTCCTGAACAGTGAATTTTAATAATAAGTGCTTTTGAATTTGTCTTAATGTCAAACTAAGTATTAGAAAACTACGCATGCTTGGTTGTAAGCTCAATTGTTCTTATTTAAAAGGTGCATGAAATGTCAAAGTAGCAGTATACTATTCCTGCATTTGCAATGTAGAAATTCAAATAAATAATTAGTGTAAGATTGATTGAAATGGAAGAGGGGGGAACAAATTTTAAGGTAGGTAAATCCATTTTGCTTGTTATCAAAAGATTACGTTTTTGGAAAGGAGCAGTAAGTATTTAATGTTTCAACATTGATTCATGTCTGCTACCAGTATTTTAAGAGACTGGATAGCTTGATTCTGTCTGACTAGGTAGTGTGCTTTACTGAAATCAACTGTTTCTGGCTACGGCTTTGGTGTACTTGAGTGTATTTGCAGTTTGGAAGTGTCATGATCTTAATTACCAAATGAGAGTAAGTCTTTACCAAGTCAAGGGTGATGGCAACTGCACTAATCCCATGTTAGACTAGAAGGTGCCTTTAAAAAAAGGCAACGAACTGTGATTGCATAACTTACTTCCTGATTTGGAGAAAACCTTTGGAATGAATACAGGGCTCTTCTAAATCTAATTAGTTTCGGTCAATTTGTAAAGACTGATTAGGTACCTGTAGTGTCTGGACAGCCTAATCTCTTGCTCAGTGCTGTAGACAGCTATTGTGCATTGGTCAAACAACAGTAAAACTAGCTTGATCAATGCTTGAGTTTGTGAAACACACAAATACTATCAGTTATTCATTGTTTCTTCACAAGCCTTCACTGTTTTGAGTAAAGCCTGTGCGTTAACATAATTTACAGCAAAATTGAAATAGCCTAGAAGAGAACAAAGAAAGGAAATGTTTTCTGTAGGTTTTTTTCCTTCGTGAAGAAACATGCAAATGCAGGTAACAAAGATTTAACATGTTAGGAGGACATTGTGTGAAAATGAAGAACCTAAATGTTGAATTTAAGTGTTATATGCCTACCTTGTATCTAGCTTGGTATTTTAGAACAAATTTCGTATTGGGGCTAAGGGACTGAGTAGTCCACCTCTGTTTTGAGGCCCATCTGGCCTCAGCCTTTAGGGACCCTTGGAGCCTAAAACCCTCAAAGTTTTCAGCAAGGCCTATTAAAGCCACAATTTCAGTTTTGTTTTGAAGGTCTGTTTTTAAGAAAAACTTTTAATGCCTTGTTCTTCAGAATTTTGCAAATTTGCTATAATAATTCTTGTCAAATGAGATTGCGCAGGATTTGCGTATCAGTCCTTGATGGCATAGCTTGCAGGGGCTGTACAATACCCACCAAGTCACCCTGTCAACAGCCGAGCTCTCTGAATCAGTCGAGCCAGAAAGCCCTGTGTGTGTAGATTACTCATCGTCTTCCCAAGATGAGCACATCACTACGTCCCCCTGTACTTGTTGCCTTGTTTAAACCTGCTTCTCTCAGGCTGTCTCACTGTTGAAAGAATTCATACTTCAAAAAAAAAAAAAAATTATTTTTTTTCCTCTGGTGCGGGGTGTGCTTGCAAGACTGTTTTCCTGTGGGCAGAGTGGTGGTGAGCCTGTACTGCCCAAGCAATGGTGTCGGCTTCGGGGCCTTTGAGGGCGGCAGCAGCTCTTTCTGCAGTGAGCTTCCTGGGCCAAGCGTGGGTTTTGTGTGATCTCGTGTCCAGTTGACAGAAGACTGGCGTGGTTATAAATTCAAATAAACCAAACAGTGCATCTCTTCAAAAGGATAGAGCTGGTATTTTTAGACTTTGTATGAAAACAGCCCCAGAAACCTTCACCGCCGTACACCCCACCGTCAGGAGGGAGCTGCGGCCGTCCGGGCACCCGGTGCCTGTGAGGGAACCGGCAGGGCGGGTGCTGTGGTGGCCTTTCCCCGGGCGCTCAGGCTGGTTAGTTAGCGGGCTTCCAGTACAATAAAGCCTGGATTTTACCTCACGGACGGCTCCCGCGGCAGCCCTCGCAGGGAAGAGCGCTCTCCACGGTGGAGGTGGGACGGAGGGGGGGGGGATTCCTGCCGCCCGCAGGGGACTCGGCTATGCAGCCCTCTCCCGGGGCGGGGAGAGGGCTCCTCTCGCGGGGAATATCCTCTCCCGAGCCTGGAGGGCAGCGATAGCGCTTTTGCCCCTCCAGGGCGCTGCGTGAGGGTGGGGGAGGACGCCACCCGCGCTCCCTCTTTTCCCCCCGCCTCCGCCGCCCCGCCCCGGGCACGCAGGTGTTGGACGGGGGTGGGCTGTCCGCTCTGCCATGGCGGGGGCTGCAAAGGACACCCCGCAGCGCCCGGCGGAGGAGGAGGTAAGGGGCTGGCGAGGGGGAAAGGCGGCCGTCGTGGGGCTTGAGGAACCCCTCGGCCACAGTCCCGGAGTAAAAGTGGGATTGGGGTCCCGGACGTGCGGAGAGGTCCCGCCCGCGCCATCCTGCTCCGGCGCGCCGGTTTTGTTTTTAGGGTTTTTTTATTAGTTTTATTGCCGGTAGGTTACGGGGAGGGGGGGTTGGGGCAGCCTGAACTTGCTGCTGCTGCTGTGTCTTCTGTGGTGCCTCTTGCGCGGCGCAGCCTGTCTCAGCCAGGTACCTGAAACAGCTCTTAAACCCTTACCGCCGCCCCCTTCTCTCTCACCAAGAAGCTCCGTGTAACTGATACTTTCCCTCGAGTGCCCTGTACGGTATTTACTCTCCACTTTCTCTTCCCTGCGGGGCTCTCTTCGATCGAGGCAGAGGGGTTTGGGGGGCAGGAGAGGTGCGGGCGGGAGGGGGTCGCTCTCCTCAGGAAGCCTCGTCGCCTCCTAACTTCCAGATGGGTGTTGCGAGTGAGAGAGTATCTAAATGCTTCCTCTTTAGACTCGGTGCTTGCCGAGATAGGAGTGGAGGGGCAGGTAAGAGGTGAGTGAGGGTCCCCCTCGCCTCCTCTCGAGGGGGCATCTGGTAAATTCTCCTTCTTGAGGGGACATCTGGTGAAACTGGGAAGGGGCAGCTTCAAAACAGAAAGGCTGAGGTAGCCCTTCGTGATGTGGTGGAGGGCGTTCAAGCCCTGGAGCTCATCCGAGGCTGGGGGCACTTGCTGTTCTGGCTTGAATGTCTGTGTTCAGAAAGCATCGGGGTGAATTCATGGGAGAAATCTGAAGATTTTAAAGATAGATGCTCACCAGCGCTACATTGCCGGCAGCTAGGAGAATATCCTGGGAAAGCACCACTGTATCCTGCCTTGTTCATATGCCCTTTCTAGGTGTCTGCACCCAAGCGCTGCTCTGGTTACATCTTCCACTCAGGGGTGGGCCGGTGTCACTAAGAAACCTGAAAACAGCCCTCAAGATACTTGGTATGAGGGACTTGGGAACCCACCTGTGACTGTCACACTCATACTTTCAGGAGACAGTTATATGGTTACTCACGGAAGCGAAATGTTACCAGAATGAATTCTGCATTGAAAGAAAAGCTGCATTTTCATTGTTTCTCAGATAAACCTAGACTAGCGTTTATCTTTGCGTCACAGGTTTTGCTCTCTCTTCTTACTGTTTTTAAATTACTTGTTGGTTCAGTTCTGGACTCGACTGATAAAGAATAGCTTAGGACAAAATGTGGCTGCTCCCTGTGCCCATAATGTTCATGCAGGATCTTCACACAGTTGCAGAGAGTTGTTCCCAGTGTGCTTAAATACTTTCATTAGAAATAAGATGATCTGTTATAAACATTGTATTCAATTTCTGTTCTGTTGGGGAATGGAAAATTTATAAGCAATGAAAAGTACGGGTTTAACTTACAAGAGAATTAAAAATAAAGGAACTACATTGTATAAGATGCATTAATTTTCTATAACAATGTTTAAACTTCTATTTAAGGAGCAAAATCAAATTTCTCAGTTATTATGCTTTCTTGGTTTACCTTTAAACACAATTAACTTTGATATGACAGCGACATGTATAAGTAAAAAATTGTCAAGTTGATCTGAGAACAAAAAAAGATTATAAGTCCATTTGACCTTCCTTTCTCTTACCTCCCACCCTATCCTCTCAGCTTTCTTCTAAAGCTTGTAGAAGCAATTTGATGTTGACATTCAACTACACCACAGGGGTCTCAAAACAAAATTTCATTGTAAATACTTCGTATTTTATTCCTTATTTGACCACTGCCTACACATTCAGATCTCCAGTGAATTTTTGGAGTACTTTAAGCTTACTGACAAACTTACACGGGTGAAAAAGCTTTCACCAGTTTTCACAGAAATCGAGCAATTTCTGTTGGCTGAGGAAGCAGTGCAGCAGGGAAATTCAGCCTTAAGAGGAAGAGCCTTGTTAGTTGCTCATAGCCAATGCACTGCCGTTGGTCACGCTGCTCTGCGCAAGTGCGATGTTATCCTTCTCAAGACAGTTTCTGGTGGCATTTATTAGCAATATCATGCAAACCCAAACAAGGTTGGGGAACTGACTTCTCTAGATCCTGTAATGGACAGCTTCCATGTGTATCTTTTGTAGTCTTAACTGTAAGCCCAGGAAGTTAGAAAGAAGGAAATGTTTCAGCTTCACTGGTGCAGAGACCTACCTTCATTTTTGCCACTGTCTCATTGGGTACTGAGGTAGAAAACATAGTGATTACCATGTAACTTCAGTATGGAGAGTAAAAATAGATTATGGGCTGCTTCTTTTGGAAAGTGACACCACAAGGTAGAGTCTGAATGATTATTTCTCAGCAGATAGAAACTCAGGGGCACTCAATGAAATTACCAGGCAGCAGTGACATTTCCTTTTGCAGTACATGTCATTCACGTGTAGAGCTGCTGTGGCATATTATGGCTTAACGTACAAATAAGTTCCGAAACTAATTAGGCAAAATAAAAGGAAAACAGGTATTGAACAGTAACCTCCATGCTGTATGCTATGTCTATCTGACAGCTTGTTTTATTCTGAAAATAACACTCCCAAACAAAATGTAGTGAAAACTTAACTACTGCTGTGACCAAAGTATTAATTTTGCTTCAAGGTGATCTGGGAGCGTGGTTCAGAAAGCTGAGCAGCATCCTGGGGATGTGTGGAATGACAGTGAGACTTTTTTAAGAAAACGTATCAAGATTGTAAATTTTCAAACCATTAAATTTATGTAAAGACAGGAGTACTGCCTACAGCCTGTAAGTTTAGATCTTGGTTGACTGTTTCCTGTACCACAACTTTAATTAGACAAATTCTTAAGAACTTAACATTCTTTGTGTTATAAAAATATTTTGGAATCATGTATATTATGTAAAGGCATTTACTTTTTCTGTGTTATCATGGCCTTAGATATTGAAAGGACAAGGGACAATGTTTTTAAACTGAAAGAGGGACATACGGAAGGAATTTTTACAGTGAGGGTAGTGAGACACTGGAACAGGTTGCCCAGAGAAGTTGTAGATGCCGTGTCCCTGGAAGTGTTCAAGGCCAGGTTGGATGGGGCTCTGAGCAACCTGGTCTAGTGAAAGATGTCCCTGCCCATGGCTGGGGGGTTGGACTAGATGAACTTTAGAGGTCCCTTCCAACCCATACCATTCTGTGATTCTACGGCAGCTACTAGGGTAAATAAGTGGGAAAGCAGCCTTATGGACCTAAAAGGTTTTTCTCAGCTTGTTTTGGGGGTGGAATGGGATACAGGATTTACATGGCAGTGGTTTATGTCTCTTGATTTCAGCTGGAAATCATCTTGCCAATGCTTGGAGATCAGGAGGGAAGTTATCAAAGGAAAATAAACTTTTAAAGTAATTCAGTTTCTGGGAAGATGGAGGTGAGGCTAAGAGAAGGGAATGATTAAAAAATAAAACTGATAAAGTTTAAAAGTATGCAGCCCCTGGAGCAAAGCTCAAGAGGTCTGTGTTGTGAGTCAAGCAAACAAGAGTCTATAGACTCCACGAGTCTAGTAAAGCCCACATTTAATAGGATGTATGTATGAAAAATGGAGAGTTACTTTGTACAGCAGATATGTATATAGTCTGTTTGTTGTGTTTAAAATCTCTTATCAAATTAAATAGTATATTGTTCTGATGAAGTCTGTCTTGTGACTGTTTACCACTTTTTTTTTTCCCTGGAAAGAAGGAAATTGCTAATATGGAGTACAAGTGAGACCTGCTGTGATGATACCATTTTGCATCTCATGCCCTGACGCTATCCACTTTACTTGGGCGTAGTAATGGGATGCCACCCCGTCTTTCCCTGTGGAAACACAAAAAGGAAAGAGTCAGAGTACTCTTGTTTGCTTGTTCACACCCACTCAGATAAAAGAGTTCAGAGGAAAATGATTAGATGATGAAAGGCTCTGTCTAGAAGTCTAAAACTTATCAAAACTCTGTTACGTAGTGAAGATGATGGTACTTAGTAAATTTTAAAATGTTCAGAAATTAGGTAATGTATCAGAATATTATCATTATGGTGGATCTCGTTACCATATCTCTATTTTTATCCTGATCTAATGTAATAATTAAGGGCTTGTGTTGTCAGTTCAGGGAGAGGGCAGACCCAGGATTATTGCTGCTCCTCTTCATGTTTCCTGGTTCCTGCTGACAGCAATCTTCACAGAGGGATTGAAAGTCTAAATTTGGGTTGGATATCTTGACCCTTTGAAAACAATACAAGATTAACAAAGAGTCATTTTCTCCCTGTATTTTGAATTTTGTGGCATGAAATTAAGTCTTAAGGTTTTGTTAAAGGCTTTCCACTATTCTGGAACTTCTACTCTTGGAAAACAGTGTTCTTCATTAGAATTTCTATTAGACTCTGTGCATTTTTTGTCTTTTAATTGCTGTTATGAAACCTTATTTTCAGCCTTTATCTTACTTTTATTTGGCAATTCTATTAGAGAATATTCTTGGATGCTTATGGTACTTTTCAAACATCAAAAGGCAAATGAGAGAGCACAGGTTTGCAAAGTTTCTTAAACACGCCTAGAGTGACTTAGAGTCCTTCCTAAAGAGGACTGGAGCCCCAAAATCACTTTCCCTATTATGCCAACTGTCACAAAAGATATAGAGAAGTCAAGTGAAAAAGACAATGTACGAGGTCAAGTGACTTTCCCAGGATCACACCAGCATTTTGTGACAAAGTAAGGAAGGAACGGAGCACAAATGTTTGGGATCTATTCAGTCTGCATTTGACTGTGACCTTTCCTTCTATAAATGTTGTCTAATTACTATGGTGTGATAGTATGTGTCAGTTATTATGATCTGAAAGATTAATATAAGAAATTATTTTTGTTAAAAAGTGAAAAAGTTTTCAACCTTAAAAAAAAAATCCAAATTAAACATTCAAAGACAAAACTAAGCTCAGAAAATAGTGTAACAATATGTGTGCTTCTTTTCTGCTTCTTGCTTGTTTGTAGACTTGTTCCTTTTTAATAGCTTGCGAGAAGCAGGTAGGTAAGCCTACATTCCCTTGTAGGAACACTGTAATCTGTTTTCAGGGGCTGAATTAAGGAACAAAACCATTAAAAATCAAAGCAATGAGCATCCAAACGCCTGTTGATGATAGGGGTTGAGGGCACATGGATTTATTAGTGGAATACCTGTGAAGCGAGTACCCGAATTTGATGTTAACCTTGGACTTTAACCTTTTGACTTCTGTAGCTTTTAACTTGTGTATCTTGATTTTTCTCATCATTTGTTCTGCTTCATCTTGAACAGGAATACAGGCTCTCGATTTGTGGCAAATTATGCTATGCAATAGGAGGCGCCCCAAATCAAGTGGCAGGAAGTGCTGCTGCTTTCTTCCTACAGATCTACCTACTAGATATAGCCCATGTAAGTAGCACAAGAAACCTTTACAGATTGTAGGCTTACCTCAACTCTGACGTTGTCAACAATGTCCTTGGAATGATAAAAGGTGAATTAGCTAATAAAGCTTTTAAATTGTCTTGTTATCATTGCCTCTAGCTGTTCAGCATCCTGGAAACTGCATAAACTTGTCCAGAAACAGGTTTTTTTTTCTTTTTTCACTAGTTTCCTTTCTGTCTTGAAGTAGCCATTGTTTGCTTTTAGTTTGGGATTATTAGTAGAGCTTTAGGCACTGTAGAGCTCACACACTTGCAGACACAAGAAAAAGCAGTTTCTGTGCCAAAAGTCAGAGAGTCTAAGATACGAGACATCTGAAACATTAATAGCACCAAGTTGAGATTGTGAAGTTTTGTTCATTTGGTTTAGTTAAAAATCATTGCCGTCACATCCAGTAGTCAACATAATTTCACATAAATTTGATTTGGTTTGTCTAGTATAATTTCATTGCAAAGAACGCTGAGTGATCCTTCCTGAAGCTTCTTTGCTTCCAGTCTGTGGCTTTCTGGTGCAGAAGCAGACCTGGTACAACAAAGCAGTAGGAGTCATCCCATTCATCTGACTTTCAGCTGCTCCAGCTAGATTTCAGGACAGCAGAGAGACAAAGAAAATCAATCCATAAGCATTTTTTACTGATTTGGCTTGTCTTGTATGTCTGTGTGGTAACTAGGTGGGACAGATAAAGTACTATAGGATAGAAAAAAGGATTTTAGGGAGATGAGGCTAAATTGCAGGGACTGTGAGAACAGCTGTAGCTGAAACTACGTGAGTGGCTTTCAGCACTGGTGACTGTTTTTATTTGCTGGAAAGAACAGGAGGTTCTGGATCAGATATCATTATCCATTTGCTGTTTAAGATGTAGAAAGACAGGATATCACGACCTGGGAAGTTGAGGTGTCCAAAAGATTGCGTTTATGGTTTTCCTATAGAAGTCTGATATCAGAAGCTGAGGTATGACTTGATAAAATTGGCAGCACAATAAGACTGGCATGTAAAACTGAGATCTTGAGTGTCTTGTTGAGCTCAGAGTCACAAGATCTAGAAAAGGGGCCAGTTTTGGACAGCAGCGTCAAAGATGTCAAGCGGGTGGTGTGGCGTCTGAGGAGTTGGAGGTGGAACAGGTGACTTGGAGATGCAGCAGGGAGGTGGATGCAGCTCTGACTACAGCTGTTTCACACTTACATCAAGGATGGCAATACAAGCCATTGGAGATGATGAAGCATGAACTGAATGAGAAAGACCCTAATACAGTTTTCCCAGGGTGCTTATAAATATGGCAATTTCCCAATCTCTGCTTATCACAGGAACTGAAAATTCTTGAAGCTAGGAACTGTTTATTTCTTTATGTGTTTGTGTACAGTGTCCAGAAAGCTGGGGTCCCATTCTTGCATCTTTGGGCACTACCTAAATAAATGACATAATAATAATTATTTTGTTAACAAGCTCCTACTGAAACCCAATAATTTTGCTTAATGTTTGTAATGATACACTTACTACTTTGTTAAGGGGCTTAATTATTTGTTCCTTGATGGTTTAGTTTGTTCTCTGAAGTAATCTGCAGGGACAGGATTTATTTCAAGGCCTGATAAACAGCTCTAAAATCCTGTGGTTTTTTCCACACATTTTCAGGGGAGAGCATGTAATTTTATAGTCACTACCTGGCTTTAATTCTTGCCCACTTAGAGGGCAGAACTGTTTTGGCTCTTTGAGAGACTGTGAAACTTGCTAAGTGTAGTCTTTCATACGTAATCTGGACCCTTTCTAAGAAAATTATGTTTGTATTTACTTTCTGTAGCTTACAGTTTTTTCCATTTGAATTCCATGTTCCACCTAAATTACCTGTAGAAACTACAGACATATAAATGTAACTCCAAACCACACAAGACACTTGAGTCAAATTACTAGAAAACACCAAAATCTCTGATAATAGGATCCTCATCTTTGTTCCTTTTGAGATGGGTGAATTTAGCATATTTTATCTTGTATTTTATTAACACTGAGAGGTTTCTGGCATTGGTGCTGACAGATGCTGTCTAGATTTAGGGGGCTAAGAAAATGCAGCCAAGGGATGTATAAGCCCATACCAATGGTGAAGACAGGGTGACTACACAGACTCCACTCCTAACATAAGAGAGGTTTTAATTTTCCTCAAGGCTTTCTTCCATCTCTGTTTATCTAATATCCACTTTCCTTCTGTTTATTCAAGTTATGTGAACAAAATACCAACACGAAACCCACCTAATTTGAAGTTTTCTGTCCCTGTGTCCCTCATAACTGCAGGATTTCCACACCTGTATCTTTCTGAATGCTATTTTGTTCTTGTTTTGGCTGACCTGTCTCTTGAGAAGCAGCAGTGACTTCTGAGCAGTTACAGTGCAGTTCCCATGGCAAATCTGCCTCAGGGTTGGTGGGCTGCTTGCCACCCTGGCTGTGGGAAGGCACAAGTAAGCGCAGGTGAATGAGGTGAACATCAACAAACTGCTGTGGGACACAGCCCAATGCTCATCCCAGCCTTGTCCAACAGTGCAGCAATAGGATGCTTGGAAAGCCACTGTCATTAGCTGCTGGAGACTGCCGTTCCCAGTCCTTCCCTGTCCATAAGCTTTCTAGGGTGGAGTATTCATCTTGGAGCTGGTGGTGTCAGGAAGATTGGGTGCCCTGCAATTTCACCTAATTTGGGCTAAAATTTAACAGGTGTGATTACAAAAGTGCATAGCATCTGCCTTTTACAAAGGTCATCCAGGACATTCAGAGATTATTGCTTCCTTCTGTCACCTCTGAGGGCATACCTACAGCAAATTTTGCAGGCAGGGGATCTGCACCAGCTAGAAGCCCTGTGATGTTGCCTCCTAAAAAAAAAAAGAAAAGCAGGGGATACTAGCTCAAGCTTGGTGTTGGATCAGCTGTGTTCACCAGGCTTCCCACTGCATTGGAGCACTGACAGCATGAAGAAGCATATAGATAAAGGGGTTTTGTCTGCTGTCGCTGTTTGAGCCACATAGGCTGTTTCAGTGGTCTCTCTGTCTCCGTAGTTGATTTGAGGAACATTCGTGTTTATATAGATTTCAATAACTTTTTTCAGGCCTGTAGTTTCAGTGGCATGAACTGAGCACTTGCAAGAGAACCCACTTTTTTAACCATTGTGTGATACGAATTCCCAAGCTCTCTACAGATGTATGTGAAAAATAACTACATTGCCTGGGATAAACTGTATTTCTATCTTGTCACTTAAGTATGGTCCTCCTGGGTTAACTTCAGAGGTTTTTCTACTTGGCCATTTTATTCTTATGTAATCCATGAACATATTTCAAGTGAAATTTGTTGGACATGTGCTGGCAACTTTGATTTGAACAGATGTGCCTTATGCAGTTCAGTTGTCAGAGCTCAGTTCTGAGTGGATAGTCTGCTGTGCTACAACCTCTTCCCACAGACACATGCTACCAGTTGGCAGCCTTGTTGTTAATCTCAGGAGATGAAAAAACATGAATGCATGTAAACAGCTCCCTCTACTTTTTTCTAGATCTGGTCAAGATAAAGATAAGGGGAAATAGGGCTGTGTGGGGAATGAAGTGAGGGGATAATTACAGAGGAACTGTATCGTTTTTTATGACTAAAACAAGGACTTCAGTCTACTATTTGACTATCTGACTCATGTTCCTAGTTCTAAACACATTCATAATCTCTCCTTCCTTGCACTTTTCCCCTCTAATCCCTTCTTGCATGGTGCCTGTCTCAGCGTCTCATTTATTTGCTACGGGTAACCAATAGTAATTTCCAGGACAGCAGCAGACATGTTTTGTAAATGAACTATCATTATTCTTTAAAACACTGAGGTTTTTTTCTGGAAAGTTGCTTTATGCTGTTTCATTGTATTGTGAAACAATGGCTCTTGTTTACAGTATTCTGTCTGTACTTTCAGATTACTCCGTTTCATGCCTCTTTGGTGCTGTTCATTGGCAAAGCCTCAGGTGCAGTTACTGATCCTGTTGCTGGCTTTTTTATTAGCAAAAGTAGATGGACAAAAATTGGCCGGCTTATGCCTTGGTAAGCACAAGTGTGTACATATATTTACATATATAGTTATGAATAGCATGTGTGTTGTGATCATACAGTCACCTCATTGAATTAGACTCATTTTTCTTTGCCTGTTTCCCAGACAACAGTGATTGTATTCATTTTACATATATAAAATTAAAAAGAAAAAATGTCATCTATTTCCCTTTAACTTGTTTACCCATGAAAACATAGAAGAGATTTTCTAGCACTGGAGACACAAACAAATAAAGCCAAGACACTGCATTGTTAACAAAACTGGAAGCTCAGGTCTAAAACTTTCTTGAATCTGTGGTTGAATTTTCAACTTTGTCTAGATTCCTTTAGTTTGGCTTCCCTCCTCCACAGAGTAGGAACTTGTTTCTACCTGTGTCCTAGTGTGCCTTCCCTTCTCACATCAGCCTTCGAGGAGCTCCATTAACTTCAATTCTCTAGGCCTTTCAATTCAGTAAAGGATGTGTGCATACATGTGGAACAGATGTGACACCGTGGCATTCAAGGGCTCAGCAATCAGCACTGCCCTGACACTGTTACATTCTTCCTTACAACAGTCATCCTGCTTCTCTTACATCCCCGTAATCAAAATAGTTAACTAAAAAATCACCATAACTTTTATAATGAATGAGATGCTGTAAGATTTTGATCAACATTTATAAAGGGGCAGTGTGATGCTTCACCGTGACATACTTATCTGTTGTGTGCACTCTAGCTAGTACACTTGTACATGTGCTGTCCATGTGCTAAAATGATAAGTTAGAAGAATGAATGTTACTCGTATAGGAAGGAGATTGACAGGTGTGAAGCAAGAAAATCAGAAAGGATTGGTCCACGTTAGAGGAACCCAAGCTCATCTATGCCATAGGGCATTTATTTGTTGGGGTTTTTATATTTTGGAAGTCAAGGGGAGACTGAGCAGTTTGTGAAATAAGGAGTCTTTCATCACTGCTCTTTCTCATGCAGTATAAGGATGTATTGTAAGATATTCTGAATTAATTATGGATTTTGAATTAATATAACCCCCAAACTTGATTCACAACAAAAATCTAAGAGTAGATGTGGTATCCTGAGCAAAGAAGTTGAATTTTCATGGAAAATAAGCTCCGTTTTTTAGCTCTTGCTGTCATGTGGTTTTAGGGCTACAGAAATTTGTCCATACGCAGTTTATATCTGACAAAGTATAGAAGGCAAGTACATGTTGGAAGAAGGCTGAGATCAGCTGCTCTTGGCCCCAGCAGGAACAGGGCCTTCAGGTCAAAGTTAAGCTTTTTGTCAAGAGCCCCATGGGAAAAGAGGAGCTTGCTGCTGTTTCTGTTTTCAGGATTTGATTTGTGGCCAGGTAAATGGAGTGCTTTTTAATAAGCACTGAATTAACCAAGTAACAAAGTTATTAAAAAAGAAAATAACGACATTTTTATACAAATGCCGTTGGATGTATTCTGATGCCTTTTTCTTCAGTTCTCTGAAAATACTGCAAATACATGTGTTTAGTGTTAGTGTTAGTCGATGTTAGAATAATTCCCATCCTAGCAGAAGCATGAACTTATCAGCCCTTTGCACTGTAAACCAACTTCTGTACAACTTGCACTTCTTACAGGAAAAGTGCTTATCTAACCCGGCCTTTAATATGCATTCATCAAACAGCTGCTTTCTTTCCAGAAGAATTTTGTCTGGTTTTTTTGTAATGGTGATTTTTTTCATGGGAATTTTGTTCCTGCGCTTTAGAGGTCAGACCGTATTTTTACAAAGCAAAAAAATGGGTCTTCCTTTAGCTTAAAAATACTTTAGTATTTTGATATTATTCTGACTTAAGTGTCTGGAGTGAAGCAATGGAATTAGCTCAGTCAGAAAAGCTTGCCAGCAAAGCAGGAACATTAGTAAAAAAGGTGAACGTTTAACTATAGTTTAACACTGTCCTCAATATAATAAGTCATCAATCACTGTTGATCTCTTTTATGCAATATGTTTAAAAGTCACAAGCAGACATTGACTTGAAATACACAAACCTGGTCAAATATTTTGTCAAAGCGGATAATAGCGGACCATCAGATATTCAGCAACTTCAGCAAGGCTCTGAAAACTCACTGACATTAATGAGGAAAAGAAAATGTGGAAAGAGCATGGAAGGGGGGAAGAATACTAAGAGGGTTATTGCTGAAAAGTTACATGAAAAACTGACTATGAAAATATTTTACTGTGGTGATTCTGCCTGGACACCAGTCTGGAAGAGCTCACACTTTTGAAGAGGAAGGTAGATTCCCTGAGATGTGTTAGGATTTTACCCTTATATGTGTTTTGCATTGCTGACCAGCTGTGGATGAACTGGGGACTGGAGGAACAGAGAATACCAGAACCTGGCACTTTCCTTGTAAACGCTCAGCTCCCAGTGATGCTGTCCATCCCAAAGGGCAGTGTGGAAAAGCCATTGTTTCACTAAACTATTTACCCACATTACTCTTTTGTATTCAAGGTTTTCAGTTCATGATTGCAAAATAATCAGCTGACCCCCAATGTCAGTAAGTGCTGTTGTGAAGGGATTAATCTGTTTTCTCTTTTACATGTTTGGATATTTTTTGTTGGGATCTTGGTCATCTAATTACATTGTTTAATGTCTGATTTGCAAGAATACAGGAGAGCTCTGATGCTGCTGCAGCTCAGATTTTTAGGAAGTAATAGCATCTGACCACTTCTTCCATATTATGGAGTTTGACAAGTATTGTTTGCCTGAAATAGTTTTTAGACTAATGTAATTAATTGCTGGTTAATGGCAATGTCTGGAATTTAAGTTTCTGTAGTTTGGGTTTTTTAAGCCACCTTCCTCACCACAAGATGATCCTTTTGTGTTTGAAGTGGTTAGGAGTTTTGCTGTTGAGTTAAATGAAGCAAATTATCACATACCCAA
Source organism: Burhinus oedicnemus (assembly GCA_008921705.1). Taxonomy (NCBI): domain Eukaryota; kingdom Metazoa; phylum Chordata; class Aves; order Charadriiformes; family Burhinidae; genus Burhinus; species Burhinus oedicnemus. Next base: position 2,050,479 of record VFFE01007147.1, read on the forward strand.
GTAGATGCAGACTGTAGGAACTTTTGCAGTGGGCTGTCCATTATCTTTTATGCTGTTTTCAGCATTTTTAAGTGTATCAACGTATTTGCACTTGCTTGAAGTAGCAATGAAGAGGTGAGGCTGAGAGGAAAACTGAAGGCATTGGAAGAGGTAATCCTTGGTAATAAGTAGGCTCACGTAAAAGTTGCTGAAGTATGTGGAGACGTGACAATAGAGCTTAGTTTTCAGTGTTTTTTTCTAATGAATGTGTAGTCTGAGACAAGTACTAAGGAATGGCAATATAGGTATGCTGTTACAGTGCATGTGCAAGGAAATTGTGTCTGTTCTGAGTGGGATATTAACTTAAGTATAGCTCTTTTCCTTCAGATTTGCTGGGCTTTTTCCATTTTATGGAAGTACTTGTATACATTTTATATTAATCTCTGTATTTAATGCATGCTGTCTTTTAATACTTAAAAACATGGCATTATTGTAGTTAGAAAAACTGCACCTAAACCAAATTCCATTATATTGATTAGTAGCAGGAAAATTTAATGTGTTTGCTATCATTATGTTGAGATTGTTGACATGTGTTAATCTTCTTTGCAGGATGCTGGCATGTACACCCTTCACAGTAGTGTCCTATTTTTTTATGTGGTACCTGCCTCCTTTTGTATCAGGAAGAGTTGCATGGTACCTGACTTTCTACTGCCTTTTCCAAGCACTGACCACAGTAAGTAGATTACAGGTCATGATGTTCTCAGCAGTAACTTGCTTGTTTTCTGTTCTATATTAATGCATTCAGGTTTAGTAAACTGAGATGTACCAAAACTTTACACTTTATTTCAACTTCTAGTGAGTTTAAGGGATAGGCAGATGTCCTTTTTATCAAAATCTCTGCTGGTTGATGGTTTCTGCCAATGACCTGCTAATTCAGACACATTACCTCCAGTCACTTTCATTGGCAGTGCTCTAGATACTCAACTCATTCTTGTATAGATCCACAGAGACATTTGGATTCCTAGTTCCAGTTAGACGTCTAACGGCTCATAACTTCTATTTTCAGGAGCAGATTAGGAGACCAAGTAGGTTTGTGGCTCTAGTTCTGGGTGTTTTGACTCAAGCTAGAAAGTCAGGGTACCAGAACTGAAATAGTACTGATAGTAGTCATGATATTTATGCCTGGATAGAAGAGTTTGAGCACGTAAATTTTTTTAATACAGCCCAGATCTTGCAGTATTCATGCAGAAGCCATCATTTAAGTGGATCCCAAAGAACTTCTTTGACATGTTCCATACGGTACATGCAGGAATTTCATCACCCCATTTTGCCTTGTAGCCAATATCAAGGTGAAACAAGGTATCTTCCGTGCAAAGCAGTATCACACAGCAGATTAGGACTGGAAGCGGGACAGCTGCATTGCAATTTGGCAGGGTGTATCCTCGCTGATTGAATTTCACTGGATCATGTTTTGAAAAAGTGGTTCCCAGACATTTAAAATATATGCGTTTCTTGTTTGACGTCGGCTTTTCTCCTGTTTACAGATCTGTTGGACCTGGGAATTCTGTGTTCCTGTGTTAAGCTGGAATATTTTCCTAGGCCCTTTGTTTCCTATGTAGAAAGGTGGTCCAGAAGACATTCATAATGGCTTAAAATAATTTTCTTCCCTCTCTCTTTTGAAGGAAAAACACAGGTTTTCCATGGCAGAGCTTTGAAAATGTATACACTTGCCATGTTTGATGGAGGTGAAGGGAAATGCATTTTGCACAGAGCAGGATGCAGATTGCGAGACTTAGTTTGCCTGGCTGCAGATCTCTGTGATGGTGGAAACACCACAGAGAACTTGATTGCTCAAGCAGGTCCATGTCCCACTTAAACTTCACAACAGTCTGAGAGTTTGGCCTGTATGTTGTTCCAAGATTTTTGAAGTTATTTTTATTTTAGTTCAACACATGAGGACAAGGTCGCACTCATGTCATGACCATCCAAAAGTTGAAGCCTTTAATGTTCAATAGCTATTTTCAATGAAGTACCACTGGAGATAAGGCCTCTCCTGCAGTAAAAGTGGGACTCATTTACCCAGCATTGCAATAAATATTACCAGTGCATTGTTTCCACCAAGATTTTACAGCAAGGTATCAATTGCATGCTAGATACAGTGCTGTAAAAACAAGCAAGCAACACTCCTAATCTACCTTTTTGTCAGTGCATGGACATAGCAACTGGGTGTTTCTGTCTGTTCTTAACTCAAATTAAGGAGCGTGTGGCAAAATGGTGCTGAAGACAAAGTAGTTTTCACAATTATCTCCTGGAATTACATAGTGAGACAGATATTTGAACTATTTTTGAGATTTATACAGTCTTCTGGTTTGAATAAAGTGGAAAATTGTATTGTCTTCGTTATGGCTTTGCTTCCTAATAGTTAGCTCAAGCTAGGAACATGATAGCCTCCTAGTGCAAAGAAAACTAGATATTTTATAGCCTAGCTATGAAGGACATTTTCCCAAGGAAGCTGAAGGAACACAGCATTAAGGTAAAGCTTCTTGGTAATGTATTATTTATTATTTGTATTATGAAAGATACTTTTTTGTTTTTATGTGCTTTACAAATCAGAAAGAAAAGACCGATCTTCATGCTAAAAAATACAGTGTTCTAAGTAAGTGAATTCCAAGGTCGCATTAAACCGTTTTCCTGGATATCAAAGCAATACAGCATTTACCTTGACATTTCTTAAGTGATGTTCTTTCTTTGCATAGTTATTCCAAGTACCATATTCTGCCCTCACCATGTTTCTCAGCACAGACCAGAAGGACAGAGATTCTGCAACAGCATACCGTGAGTGTGATCTGGACTTTCTCATGTGGATTAGGGCTGAGTTTTATTTAAAGTTATTCTTTATCTATAGGAAGTTCCTAATGGTTTGTGTCCCTAAACTGGACTTTTATATGACATTTTTAATATCTGATGAAAAATCTTTTGTCTTGTAAATGCTTCCATTTTTCTAGCTAAATAGGAGACTTTAATGTTTTATTGTCTCTACTTGTCTCATTGGTTATAAACTCTTTTTGGTTTATTGCTAGCCAGACAAAACAATAAAAATCACTTTTACCCAAGCCAGGGTAGGGAATAATGATTTCATTTAAAGATGATTTGTAGGGGGAAAAAAAAAGTGCTAATTTTTTTGAATATTCAATTAAAGAAAGACTGGAAGTAATTTTGAGTATTTTCTTTCTCTTTTTTTCTTTTCTTTTTTTTTTTTTTTTTTTTGTCAGATTTCCTTAGGTTTATGTGTTTTATGCTATAAATTCAAATCCCAAATCTGTTTTCTCTGAAAAAATTTCTAGAACCCGTAGAACCAAGACAGTTAGAGTCATCAAAAAAGGAGAGTAGTTTTGTGTGCATGTTCACAGAAACGGAAATCTCTCTTTTTATTTCATGTGTGTTTATTTAATTCTAACATATACCAGGTAGTTTAAGAACAGATCTTGCTGTAATATAACTAGCACTGTGACTGTATTAGTTAAAAGAATGAGGGCTTCCAGATCATATCTCTGGCTCTTCAGCAATCAAAACTAGGCAGTTTTTGCTTTGAAGCAAATTGATCAGACCAAAACAGTGCATTGAAAATATTTTCAAGATTTCCTATGTAGATCATAAATTGAATGTAAGAACAGTTTCTTCCCTTCCTACTGTCTTCACCTCTGTTCTCACGCCTTCTTTACTGTGTAACAGGTGTCTCTCGTGGCCACCAGCACTAAGCAAGGTAAAAAGAAAAGGGTCAAATATCACATGAATGACTTTTCTATGTCTTAACTTGTCCTTCAGTGTTGCTTTAGAACAACTTGAAATCTTTTTGTTACGTATGTTTTCTCTTTCTGGAGAGCCCTTTTCTCTTCCATTAGTCCTTCTAACCCTCAACATACTTGCTTGAATATGTTGAAAACTAGACCATAGAGGCACAATGAAATGGCCAGAAGTGCTAAAAAAATCACGTCAGAAATTCTAGATGCAATATTCCCTGAGCAACCCAATCCCTTTCTGGCCACATGGAACAGTTGTAATTTGCATTATCATCAACTACCTCAGGAGAAAGTCTGGGCTAGCAGTCATAGGACGGGACTAAACAGCGGGAGATTCCAGTTGCGTTATAGTCTTTGGCACTGACTGTATTCTGAGTCATCTGGCCTAAATTCTAACTAAATCCATGTACCTAGTGTTTTCTATTGTCTGGTATTACGTCTTCAGAGGCTGTGATCCAAATAATTATGCTTTCCTATCTGCTAGTCCCATGCAAGTCTTCATAGGCATGTGAAATTTATGCTCATAAAAGCTGTTGAACTCCATGTTTGAGAGGTGTTATTACACTTATATTGTCATTTTATTGTTCAGAAAGGGTTTAACTGTCCTCCTAAGCCAAGATAGGGTGGTGGAATGAACCTTGACTTTTCAAATGTTGGTATTTTTGCATATTTTGAAATTATATTTGTTTGGAGACAAGTTTTCTTGTAATGGTTATGATTATGTGAGAATTTCTTCTTTTTTTCTCTCTCTTTTTTTAAACAAGTGTTTTACTTAAACACTTTTGCCTCTTTCTGGGTTTCATAGGGAATTATTCTTGTTGATAGACTTTCTTGGATGTAGTTGGTTGTTCAGGTATTTCTTCAACTGCTTAAAATAAAACAGCTGTGTAACAGAAAGTGTTTTTTAAAAAAGGTTGGGAACAGAGTATCCATTACCCTCTACTGGACACAAGCAGAACTGCTTATTATAAATGTCCTGCTCCTTACTATGAATGCAAGGTAGAAATACTGGATTCCAAAGTTGTTTTAACACAAATACTACTTACATTCTGGGCAAAATATAACTTCAAGGTATGATCTGCTTTCTGAAAGATCAGCTTTCTCAGCAAAGGTGGAAGGTACTACATTATAAACTTTGAGGACACAAGAACTTCGAAATATGCCTGTTTCTCAGCTCTGCCTACTTCTTAGAACATAAGGTTTCAAAATGGTTGTATTTAGGTTGCCTCTAATGATGCTTCTGAGTTTTATTCTACTCAAGTGCTTGGTAAGATGCAGACATACAGCCCTAGATAAAGGTTATAAATGTGTAGGTGGTGTTTTGAATGAAAGGTGTGACTCAGGTGCACTGCCTTTGCTCTGAGTAGTCAATAGTTTGGAAGCTCTGCAAGGCCCAGCTGAGACAAGTTTGTGTCTAAACACTTCAGAACAGGTTGACGTCCACCATCTGCCAGCATTTGTGTGTGTATGGACTGAACTATAACATTGCTATTAAGACTGGATGTGAAGTTTGGGGAAGAAGCTGCTTTTTTTTGACTTCCCATTGGTTTAAATTGTTACACGAAGCCTCAAATTTTCCATTCAGAAGCATTGTCTGTTTGAGAACATACAAGCAATAGTTTAAATGATCCAAGTCTCATAGGGAGCTTCTCTTTCCTTTTCTTTACTTGATCTTCCACAGCTACGTACAGCCCTCATTACTGCACTGTTTGAACACCTTGAAGTCTGTGTGTATTGCCATCCCATTAGGTGGAGAAGTACTTTTATTCCTCTACACGGATGCACAAAAAGGCATGCATCCAAGGTCACCTAGGAAGGCTATTATAGAGCAGAGAACTTGAATGAACTGGAACCTAGGAGTTTTTGAAATGCCTGTCACTTCCCAGGGAGAGTATGATAACCACCAGGACACAACCTGCTCTGGAAGCGGCCCTTCAAAATCCCCCATGGTGCTTCTGAGAAAGGAACATGGGACCCCTGGAGCCACTGAGAATAAGTAGGAAAAAGCGTGATGTTTAAGTCGATGAGAAGAGCATTCCCTCATAAACAGAGAGTCTTGGTCCCCTTTCCCAATCTGTTCATGTATTCAACCCTATGTATCTTTTTGCAAAATGCATAAATAGTCTCTGTAGCTAGGACAGAGATTCAGTTTATCTCCCTGACATGGGGATGCTGGGTATGGCCATATTGCATGGAAACAGGAGTGGTAGGCTTGAAATCCCTTGGGGTGAGAAGGGTCTAGAATCCAGATTACCCACCACTCACCTGTGATGGAGCTGTAACAGCTAGCTGCCCTGTTTTTTGAGTACATGAAGCATGAACTGGATGTCCATGGTTAGATCTTTGCTTTCCTAAATGGAGACTTCAGTTGTTTTTTCAGATGATTCCTTGTTCTGATGGTGCTTGGAGTGTTAGTGATCTGAATCAATCTCTGAGGCCGAGTAGCTAGTTCTGCCTGACTGTGGCCTTAGGCAGTTAAGAACAGCATCTGCTGTTTCCAAGAGCTTTGCAGCTGTATTATTTCCACCATAAGCCTGAGGTAAGTATCATTTTATTTTACAGTTGGAGAACATAGAGGTCTGATCAGATAAATGGCTTGAAAAATGTTTCACAAGTTACTGTCAAGCTTGAGATGAAAAGTCTGATGTTATGGCTCCTAGTCCTGCTTTGGAAAAATGGCATTCAACATTTAAACTGTGGTCCTGCTCTGGTTCTGGAGATGAAAGGTTTCTGTGTTATCCCCTTGTGGCTCTTAATCTCAGCTGTATCCGTCATGCAGCCTGTATAAAAGAGGCTCTTCCATGGAGGCTTCTAAAAGCTAATCAGAAAATAGATGACAAAATTGTCTTTCCTTGAAACTGTTCTGTTACTGACCTTCCAGTTCTGCTGTCCTTGGTATTGCTTTTTCTGCTTGTTCCCTGTAAAAGAAAATGGTTTGATGAGGTTTCTCTTCATTGAGACAAATGAGCAAGCTTGCAGACAGAATTGAGTTCTCATCCTCAGTGCACATTTATTCTTCCTTCTTTAGGAATGACCATGGAAGTGCTCGGGACCTTAATTGGAGCTGCACTTCAGGGGCAGATTGTGGCCAGTGCTCATGTCTCTCATCACTGCACTGTGAATCCCCCAGTAAACACAACTGACTCCTGGCATGACGCTCCCAGCTTTCCAGACCCCTCAGATCCCCTGTCTCATCAAGTAAGTGTCTGTAGGAGCACACTAAAATCTCTTAGGGAGAGGGGCGGGGCTGTTTCTATCATATCATATCATCCAGCTGAACGACCATGAACATGACTTCCTTGAAATCAGTAACGCTGGAGCTGAGACAACCACCTTGTTGCAAACAAGGCTTCCTGCCTGTTGTCTTTGCAACCACTTCTCAGCTTGACAGCAGAATTACACTGAGGACCTTTGCTGAAGATGCCAAACTGTAAAGTAGCTTGGAGGTATATGGCCATCCTTTGTTTTCACTAGAGGCTGATTTACAGTTTAAAGTAGAAGCTTAGTAAGAAAAGCTTACTTTCCCCCACCGGGAATACTACATCCAGTTCTGGGGTCCCTAGCACAAGAAGGACATAGACCTGTTAGAGTGAGTCCAGAGGAGGGCCGCAAAAATGATCAGAGGGTTGGAACACCTCTCCTGTGAAGAACAACAGAGAGAGTTGGATTTTTTCAGCCTGGAGAAGAGAAGGCTCTGGGGATACCTTATTGCGGCCTTTCAATATATAAAGGGGGCTTATAAGAAAGATGGAAAAAGACTTTTTTACCGAGGCCTGTAGTGACAAGATAAGGGGCAATGGTTTTAAACTGAAAGAGGGTAGATTTAGTTTAGATATAAGAAAGAAATTTTTTATGATGAGGGTGGTGAGGCACTGGAACTGGTTGCCCATAGAGGTGGTAGATTTCACTTCCCTGGGAGTGTTCAAGGTCAGGTTGGACAGGTCTCTGAGCAACCTGATCTACTGAAGGATGTCCCTGCCCATGGCAGGAGCTTGGAACTAGATGAACTTTAAAGGTCCCATCCAACCCAAATAATTCTATGATTCTATGAAAAAATGGTGGCTGTAACAGAATCTTTCAGTTCAGCAACACTGCTTTTCAAAGTAGTTATCACTAGGGGTCTTCTGTAAAGATTAATGGCTGTTATGTGAATGAAACTAAGTCCTACTTGGAATTTGTATTCTTGTGAAGGTACAAAGCACTGTTGAAAGTAAATGGTTGGTAACAGGCATTTAGTGGGAGCGGGGCTCAGTGGTTAACATGTGGAAGGAACCCGGAGATCCATGCTTGTTTATTTCATTTTCCACAGCAGATTTTTTCTGCAGTCCTGCACAAGTAATTTAATCTCTTCATGCTTCAGTTTGCTAATTTTTTGAGAAACAGAGAAGGTTTTGTATCTGGGAGGAAATCCTAAAACCTGATCCAGACCTCAGTGAACACAATTTAATTGTCTTCCATTGTTTCCAGCGGTCTTGAAACAGTCCCTGAATCAAACAGTTACCTTGCGTTGCATTTTTTTCTGTCACTTGTGATATCAGCAGTTTGTTGGTTCCATGTACCAATTGCTAGATTCAGTCTTTCTTTTTGTATTTTCATCTATTTCTCTGTCAGTGCATGTACTAACTGATATATAAAATTCCCCATGAAGAAGATTCCTTGACCTGAGTCTAATCTCAAGTGCTTGATGCAAACCAAGATGTATGTATTCATGCTCTGCTTATTGTAGTTGAATAGCTGCTATTATCACTTTTCAGCAGCAGTAAAATCACAAGCTAAAGGCATGTTTTTATGCACACTTCAAATTTGCATACCCTGGCACCAGCACTGGTAGCACAGCAAGGGGACAAAACCTTGCCTCCCCGCACTCCCAGACACTATTCTCTGCCTCTGTGCTACCTGATCCTTTTTTTTTTTTGGCACAGGCCATTATAAGGTTTCTCAGAGAGCTGATCTGGGAAACTGCCTGGGAAGAACTGGCCTGCTTCTGTAAGTGGCCATGCCATTTTGTAGCTGATTAAAGTGTATTTGAAGCTGCTTGTTAGGTAACTTCCAGTGTATATTTTAACAAGACACAGAACATCATCCTGTCTTCCTTTTTTAGCTTCTAGGACAATGGCTTGATGTAGAAAACTACTGTGCTATTACAGCTCTCTGAATTGTGAAGAGGAGTAGCTTGAAAAGTTGTGGAGCAAGCTGAATTTCATTGCACAGCAGATTCCCTGTCTGAATCTGCTTTATGCCATAATCACCAACTTCCACTTTCAAATCTCTTAAATGGCTTTCAAGGAAAAAAAATACATCACCTTGATTTTTTTCCTTTCTGTCTAACTTCATGTGCTTTCCTGTCCTTTTTGAGGTAGGAGGGAGATGGAGAAAGAAGCTTCACAATGAGCTGAATGTCAAGTAGTTTTTAATTTTGAAAAAATAGCAAAGATATATAGCCTAAAGTAGCCACAGTTTGTAGGCAGAAGGAATATCTTTTATTAAACTATCTCTTAACACTGAGAAACAGTGGAAAAGCTTTTAGACACACGTTTTTTAGATCTGAAGAAGTCGCAGTGTGACTGGAAACTTGTCTTTTTTTTCCAACTATATGGGTTGATTTAATTAGAGATGTTACCTTCCTCATTTCACTTTCTTAGCCATGTGTATTTTTTGTGAGGATTTCCTGGTTATTTGTTTTGGTCTTTTTTTTTTTTTTCCTTCTTCCACTGTTTTCTGTGTCACCTTCTCAGATTTTGTAGATGGCTAGTATCCCATAGTTGAGAAAGGTCTGGAATATGGTGTCCAAATTTCTTCCATGGGTAAGGTTCTGTTCACTCCTTGTTCTTTCCTGCTTTTTTTTCCAAAGAGCCCTCAGGCCTGCACAGAGGCCACAGTCTGAACAAACTGCTCTGGCAACCCACCTCACTCCCTGCTACCCTGTTTTGTAAGGACCAAAATTTTTTGCCATTCACAAAACCAGGCATCAATTTGGTTGGATTATGGGAGCATGCATGACCACCGAGCCACGTTGGGGAGCTGCTTGCATTGCATGACAGGGCACTTGCCTTTTGTTCACACCACACACAACAGAATATGCCCCTAACTGCATGATCAGCAGGAGATGTTGGATCTTGAATTTTGGTTGTATGACTGATGGACATTGAGTTATAAGTTGAGGCAGGACTAGGGTCTATGAACCTGAAGTATTTCCATCAGTCTGAAAAAATACTTAAAAGAGGCTGAATCTTGACTGTTTCTCTTAGTGCCGTTCAGGAGTATGGCCCTGACCCTTTTTGTCACAAGGACTAATTCTTGGCTGCTCAAGAGCATACCTAGTTTAAAAGAAGATCCAGTGAATGGCTGATTCTATTTTGCTCATTATTAAAGAAAGGAAGTGGAAGAAATGGTTATATCTAAGCTCTCCTCAAGTTGTTACTATAAGCTTAGGAGTGGATCTTTCCTACTGGAAACCAACCATGGATATTGATATAGTTTGTAGATGGGCTAAGAAGTTTTGTGTAGGGTCAGAGAATCTTATTTGGCCTACCATGAATATCATTGATAGTTTAAACTCAAATTACACTTAATTATGACCTGTGAAAAAAAGCATTTAATCGATTGCTTCAAGGAAATTAACAAATAAATAGACACGAAATGTAAAATTTGTAACGGAGTCCTGTTACTATCCTTTTTTTTTCAGCCCCTTCTCTCCTGGCTAGGCTGCTATTGAGGCTGAAATTACCTCATTTGAGTGAATTCAGGTGTCTACAATACTGCAGTCTGTAGTCTGTGCAAGCCATGACCAATAGCATAAAAGTACTCTGTGACTTAATTTATAGCTCTGATATAAAAAACCCTCAAACCTTTATCCCAAATAAATAATAGTCCTGCATTCCTTTATTTCACTGTGTCCCCTTCGGAAATGTAAGTATCTTAACAAAAGTGGTTGTCTTGAAGATTATCTATACTTACATGGTTCACCTGACTACCTTCGTGTTTATACTAAGTGACTTTATATTTGGGAGTACATTCTTGTCATTGCATGCACTGCTTCCAAGGTTTACAATAATTCCATTTGCAACATACTACTGATAATTCAGAATTCAGTTTTCCCACCAAATAATCTTTGTGTCATAAAGCTCTATAACCAGCACTTACTTTATATTTGATAACACAGTATAAAAGAAATTATTACAGAATACTAAAGCAAAATAATTTGTTAAAGCTTTATTCAAGAGTCAGTGTAATCAGAGTTAGAAACAATAAATGTGATCTAATGGTGTGGGGGTTCTTACTGGAGGCTTTGATCCCTTGGCTAATAGGAAGCAAAGATTTCTGAATTTGCTTGAGTATTTCAGTCAGTAACTGGGAAAAGAGGCATGCACGCTACCATATTCTCAAAACATTGACATGAAAGTGTGATTTCTAAAATTCATTACAGCCTAAAGGAAGTTTTCATTATCATTACGTATAAATGCAGTAACTGTAGTAATTATGTTTACATCAGTACTGAGGCCTTTCCTACCCAGCGTGAAGATACAGATTGCAGTCTGTGTTACTAGATCAACTGGATTTACTAAAAATCAGAATCACTCTATGGATGCTGCGTGTTTTTGATAGATGGCTGTGTATGTCTGTAGCTAGTCTCAACATGAGCAAATTTTTAAAACGTTCAGGTTGCCAACACAGTAGCCCTTTTGTTCACAGCTCCTTTTTTTTGCAAGAAATATATACTTATGTGCCCTGGATTTATCCTAACATAGGTGTTGTTTATAAATGAACTACAGTAGCAAACATTTTTCAGAGAGGTAAAAGACAGACAGTTGGCTGTATGTAGACGGGCATTTCTTCATTTGCAGATGACTCACCAGAAAGAGATTGAAATTTTCATAATGACTTGTCATTCTGCTGTCACAATTTCAAATATGTCTTTTTTCTTTCCAAAGGCAAAAGTTTATATGATTGCAGCAGGTGTCATAGGAGGTGTGTATCTTCTTGGAATTGTCATTCTTTTTCTCGGAGTAAAGGAAAAAGATGGTAAGATACATTTAAGTATGCCTAGATTTAATAATAATTATTTCACATTCATCTCTGAAAAAGATTGTTATTTCATGTATTCTGCTCCTCTTAGATCCTTATGCCTTAAATTCAGACAGAGCAATTCCTTTTTGTAAGGGGCTTGGACTCACCATGAAGCATGGTCCATATGTGAAGCTTACAGCTTCATTTCTTCTCATCTCGACAGCAGTTCAGGTAACTTCAGATTCTCTAAGGCTGTGCGTTGGCCTCATTCCAGTCCCAGCATGCGAGAGTCTGTGGCAGCTAAAATGCAAATAACCTTTGGCTGGTGACTGGAGGTGGTGATCTAGGGGGTGGTGCCTTCCCCTACAAATCAGTAGGGAACCAAAACCCTTTTTTGGTGCCTGGGGGCCTGTGTGGCTGGAGGTGGTTCTTTCAAATGAGAAGCAAAACCAAAGTCCTGACCATTTAAAGATGGCTTTTTTTTTTTTTTTTTTTTTTCATAAAAGGTGAGGAACTAGTCCTACTGACCCAGATTAGGTCATTATATGTTATCCACCTACAGTCTCCTGTGGTTTCAGTTGCTTAGAGAATGATTTTATTTCTCTCTGTTCTCCTCTATAGTGTGCGCTGCTTCAAACCATTGCCCCTTTCCTTTGCATAAGTGGCTGTTCTCAGCTAGTGGCTGAACTGGTTCTTATGGAGTCTTTTATGGTGGAAGGCATTAGGTCAGAGTAAGATGATGTTCAGAGACAGGAGGTCTTACTGTCTCAGAGCTAGATGCAGCTAATTTTCAAATGAGGACCTGCAGTTTAATGCGGCTCTCGCAAAAAGATGCAATACATCCTCCCATAGAGAGGAGCTGTAGGAAAACTTAAAGCCAATCAGTAAGCAACCCTTACTCCCCATAGTCCAGCAGTCTTTTTAAAGCTTGATTTTTGAGCTATGTTCAACTCAGTAAATATGTTATTTTAATGTGAATCTGTACATATCAGTTGAAGTTGACTTTATTTTGAAAAGCAAATAATATTCATATTTTTGTCAACAGATTCTTAGTCACATGAGCCATTGATCAAGTGAGTATCAGGACAGAGGGCAAGAACAGGGCATGTAAGAGAGCAGCGCTGTGTTCGCCAGCAGTCCTGGTGAATTAGTAAGTTCCTTGGAAAGGCTGCTTAAAAGTCTGTTTGCCAAAGAAGCACTGAAGTTTCCTGTTGGCCTGGATTTGGGCACAGTTAGTAGGCTGTCCTTTACAGCATCTATCAGTCCTTACTGGAAGGCCCAAGGGTGAGAAACAATAGCAGAAGCATTTCTGTTTACATCTGGGAGCTGCAGGCACTGTGAGCAACAGCAGAGACAGGGAGAAGATAGAAAGATGAAATGTCCTTTATGGTCCAGATCCTTCCAGCATCCATTCAGTTGGTAAGGATACAGTGCACATCTGGTTGCTGGCAGCCAACTACTTGCTGACAGCACCCAGAGAGGAAACTATCTTCTGTCAGTCCATATCTGTTTATTTCTCTATTTGTATAGACTGAAGGGAAGGTGTGAGGGGAGGCAGAAGCTGGAAGCTCTGTTGATCCCATTCAGCCAGCATATGAGCAGCCTTTGCTATTGTTATTCAAGGGAGGGACACTGACTTCTTGGAATTTAGTGAGTGGATTACTGATGAGCAAAGAAATAGGCAGGTAAAGATGCATTGGCCATAATCCCAGAGTGTGATATTCTACATCTGAAATGAAGGCAGCATAAACTGAGACACAAGCTAGGGAAGGCTTTGGTGGCAATGGAGAAGGGATATAACTTTTATCCTAATTTGTATACAGATGATTGGCCACTTATAATCTACAAGCACACAAAGGAGCAAGACTTGATCATACTGCTGTGGCATGACTATTAAATCCTCCTCTGTCATTGCAGTTCTGCAGAATTGCTGGAGCCTGGCCTGAACCATATTCTGGTATTCAGAACCCCCCTGAGTTCTGCAAAAGCATGGTGGCAGTGGCTTCATCTCTCATTAAAACACAGTGCAGCTAGATCCTCCCATCCAACGAGTACTCACACTTATGGAGATACCTGACCCAAAGCTACTCTCCATAGCCAAGGTTGTGTACAAAACCAGCAGTTAGCTGCTTTACTACTGGAAGTTGGTATGAGCATAATTCCATCTGAAGAGTAACTTGTTTTGGAGTCAGAGCTTCTGGTGAAAGATTTATGGCATTGCTGTGGAAAATGAAGGGCAATTTCTTGCCATAATCTGCAGCTGTGGCTGTGACAACACCACAAGGCAATTGCAACATAGGGAATAAAGCCTTTAGGCAGAATCCTCTCATAAAGCAGTTCCTGGTTTGGTCATTTTTATGCTGTGTTAGGTGCATGGTTTTCCTCTTGCTTGCCCTGATATTATTGGCATGTTACTCCCGTGATGGCAGGAGAGGTATTTCTTCTTTAAATTTTTGCAGACAAGGGAAGAATGAGACTCCCGAGTCCTACGTTTAACAAATCAGTCACCAGCTATGTTTGGCTAGTATGGAGTGTGATGATATTTTCGTCTTTTTTATTTTTCCTTTCTTTTTTGGTGGTCACCAAATGTCCTCAACAGCTGGAGCAGAGCAACTTTGTCCTATTCTGCACTCACGCTGCTGATCTTCGCAATCACTTCCAGTATTTGGTGGTGACCATCTTGGTGAGTTGTGCTTCTCTCCCATCTTTTTATTTGATAGCTGATTCTCACTGGTTTTTGGCACAAAACAACAGAAGACAAGAAGAGTTTTTTGTCTAGACAGAGCTGTTGAGAAGGTATGCTATCTTTTGCATTGCATGTTTGAAAAAAAGCTGGTGTGTTCCCTACTGTACTAAAAAATTAATGCTTTGGAGCTTTTAATTCATTCCTTGTTGCTTTTACCTGTAAGTCACTTCCTGCTCCTATAAAAGACAAAAGCTGCTGCCAGAAAGGAGGTCTGGTATTTTAGTTCCTTTTTCCCTTTCCCCAGTCTGATATGCTGAAAATTAAACAACTTTAATTTGTGTATTCATACACACGAACCTTCTGGGCTAGGCAGCTTGCAAGGATAAATATTTAAAATATCCAGAGATGTGAAGATTCCTCTCTAGAGCAATTGGCAGTGTGATAAAAAGATCCTTTTACAGAACATTTTTTCTTGACGTGCAGAGGTAGAATTCTGCTTGCTTAGGTGATACTTATAACTCAGTTATATGCTGTTCCTGTATTGCATGATTTACTTTATGATCACAAGTAGTGTTAGTTAAAAACTGCCATTCTCATCCTTCTGACCAAAGTCCTTTAAACACAAGTAGAACATTTAATGTTGCATAATTACTGGGATGTGCGTGTACTGCACTTTTGAAATATTTTGTAGAGAATTTGACTACCATATAGAATATTACAGCAGTCATTTTGAGGGAAGCTGTTGCATGACTTCTGACCCATTTGGCACAGAGACTTTGTGGAACCATCTTAGGGGAATGGCATTTCCACTTCTTGGTTGCAGCCTCCCACCCTTCCTACCCCTTTTTGATTCTTCCTTTCCCACATTATAAGACAGATGTTTTCCAATGATTAAAACGAAAATGTTGGAGGGCAAGGGATGGTATTTTAAGGCTCTGCAAGTAATGGACACCAATAAGAGAGATGAGATAATAGAGTTAAAGTCAGTAAAGAGCGGAATATAACTGTAACAATGAGATGACATTTGAATTTAGGTCAATTGTAAGACTGTCATTATTAGCAATACTTCAGTGTATTGGTACTATGTTGTCTATGGTTATTGCTGCTACCAAGTGAGTATTACAGTATATGCATGGTAAAGTTGACTGTAAGCGACTATTTCTCTTACAGGTTGGTCCTAAGAATAAATATGTAGTATGGGATATGTACTCTAAGTATATCTTAAGATAAGTGTATCTCATGCTTCAGCTTTCTTCCTGTACGATGGAGTTTAATTCACTTACCATTTGTCAGGTTCACATCATGAGGCAAAAAGCATTAACACAAAGTATGACTATTTGCAATATGTTTGAACTTGAATGACTGTGTCGTGTATAGCTTTAATTGCTGTGGCTTACATTAGGAAAAGGAAATTTTAAGATACTGCCTTCTGTGGAAAACCCTCTCATGGATAGCTTTTGTTTGTAATATATAATAGTGAATAAAAAAAAAAATCACTCAAAGGATGAGGAGAAACAGGAATCTGCAAGTTCATCTTCCTTTCAGACCTTAATGTACTAGACAAAAAGATGTCTGTGAACTCTACAGCTGAAGAAGACAGTGGCAGTAAGCACGGTACAGATACGGTTTTTTGTCAATTGTAGGTGTCAGCAGCTGTGAGCATTCCTTTCTGGCAGAAGTTTCTACAGCGATTTGGCAAGAAGTGTGCAGCATGTGGGATTTCGGTAAGCAAGTCCTTTGAGAAAAAAACCTGCTTGTGCTCACTTCATTTGATAACTGGAGCCACTCCAGGAGCTCTTTCAAGTGCTTATAACCTCAAGCTACCTGAAACTTGCTCAGTTTCAGATTTATTTTAAATCATTATACCAAAGTTCAGACAGGTTCCAAGTTTCCAAGAGAAACTTTTGAGAAATGGATTGATGCTGAAAGGAGGTCCCAGCTTCTTTAAGGATCTGCACAACATCTTCATTTCACTGGTCTCAGAAGCAAACCCCATAGGTTTTATAAATTCAGATCTGTGTTGCCTCAGGTTGACAAGTTGTCTGTTGTACAAGGCTTGTTTTTTCTTTGTATATGGTGCTGAGTTGACCACATCTGTAATTCAGTCACAGAGGAAACAGAAGTCTGTTACACATCCTTCTCTAGAAACATAAGAAAGCAGGGGTGCCCACATCCCTCTGAACAGAGATGGACAGTTATTAGCGAAGCAAAGAAATAGGTGACCTACCTGAGAAAAGAAGCCTAGTTTAACTTTGACACAGCTCTGCAAAGCCAGCTCAGCGAGCCTGCCCTCGTCTCTGATGGATTATTTTAAGTCCTTCACTTAGTGCAGACAGCAGCAATTTTCTGTCATCATCCTCAGTGAGTCATTGTATAGGCCTGTTCCTCCCATTTTCCCCCTGTTTACCTTCAATTACTTATGAAAGAGGAAAGAAAAATTGTCTGCCTTGTGTACAACAAAGCATGAGGACTTGGAAAATCCAGCCTGAAGCTGTATGTCAAAATCCAAACAAAGCTGAAAAGTTTAGTTCAGTGACAATTGTTGACTGTAGTTGAACAATTATAATTTTTGGAATTAAAATCTCTGTGTTGGAATGACTTCCAAAGAATTAGAAGTAACTTTAAAACCCAAGTTCCAGATATGCTGAATCGTTACCTGTTTTGAAGTAGGCATCTTGAATCCAAGTCCCATTTCTTTTTACCACTTGAACAAAGAGAATTGCCAAAAACAGTATTGGACCATTGACTGAACCAGGGAATGCAGATTTCCTCCTTAGGAAATCTCCTCCTCTGTCTACCTGGCTACAAAAAATGCTTTCTTCAACCAACTTGGCTCTATAAATTTAGTTTAACATGACTGGAAAGCCTGTCAGCACCTCTGTAAACATGGTTTAAAATTTTACAGTTGAGTTGCTTGACTGTATTATAGTCTAAGTGGGGGCTGGATGGAAAAAAAGCCACCTCTCTATTTCACCTTGTAGACATTACTCAAGGGACTCTGTGTGTGCTCAGTGATGGATTTTATCTGGCAATGCATCACAGGGGCTTCCTATGCTACCACCCTGTGTGATCTGTACAACTAATCTGTTCTCTCTCAATGTGAAATAAAATCACATCATTTAAGGCTCCTGTGTTTGTCACCGGGGAATGTTCTTCTGGAAGGGGACAGGGGAGAAAACAAGGGGTTTTGCTCCAAAACCTTGCTCAGCTTTCAGGGTGAAGATGTAATTTGTAATTCAGTTTCCTGAAAAAAAAAAAAAAATCACAGTGCTTCAGAATAATTTTTCCTGTTAAAGTCATTCTGTGTTGAAGAGACCTCTGAAAGAGTATAGAAGACCTATACTATAGGGTAGGTAGATAAGCAACAAGAATCTTGGCTTCCTTCCACTGATACTGCTCCCTTTTTACTCATTCCTCCACAAGAGATGACCAACAATCTAAGTACTGGCTAAATATTTAAACTTGCTAGAAGTTTAAAGCCTAGACTTTCTGGAAGTACAGGGTCATACCCAAGCAGGATCCTTGATAGCAGTCTTCCCGTGATCAGGTTGGTGCACAGGCTAGAAATTATTCTCTTCTGTTTATTTGCTTTGTCTTCCACGTGCTATGTTCATTTAGATTGTCTGCTCTGCCCTCATGGGGCAAACGTTGAACTCACACTCAGTAAGTCTCCCAGCTGGTGACTGGAGGTGAAGCTGCTGTGAGAAATTTTAAGAAGTGTGGCAGCTTGTTGGTTCATGATTTTGGCAAGGTGTCTAAAAGTGGAAGATGGCGCTCTCTCGCAACTCTAGCTTCCATCCTAGCCAATAATAGCTTTTGGCTGTGGGTTTTGGAGGATTTAGTAAAAAAAAAAAAATAGTCCAAAAATGCCCCCAATCTGTTCACCTCCCCACACATAGGCAATTGTTTATTTGCCATCTGTCAGCACTGTGCAGCATGGAGGCCTGCCCTTGGATGAATCTTAGCTGTGCAGCCCCTCGTCCACTCTCCCATCCCCATTTCCACTCACATACTAGCTGCACCTTTTCCTGATTTGCCCTTCATAATGTGCTGCTGCACAGGCCAGTGCCACCTTTAGCATCCCAGTAAGGTCACCTGCCATAGTTCTGTCAGGGAATGGATGGAAGACACATGATAACTGTAGGATATTGTTTATGACTTGGAGGGCAGCAGCCCTGTGACTAGGGAGCAGGGTGCCACTAACGGAGTATTTGCTTTACAAGTAGGAAAGAAAGAGGTGCATTAGCTTTTTATTGCAGCAGGAACACTGCCCCCATGATTGCACTACCATTGCATGAGTGAGGCTTTAGGGCATTGTAGCTTCAGTCCTGCGGGCTGTGCTTCTCTTTCAGTAGAAAATTACAGTTACAATGATTATTATCGATCTAGATTTTTGTTTAAGTGCTTTGGTTTCTGAGTGGGTGCCCCATGTGGAGCATAAGGCAGTCATAAAATTGCTTATAGGCAACATAAAATCTTGTATTGCTGGAGTGCTCTCTTGTGGTGAAATAACGATTTTGCCACAACATTGGGCTAATGCAAGGATTATCTGTGCTGGGAACTTGCAGTCAGGAAAGGTTATTTTCTGCCTCCTTAGGTTAGGAGCAAATGCTTTAGATGGGAAATGCATTTAAAACATAAACATAATGGATTAGACTCCAGGACTCCCAGAATCACTTATCATACAGAACTGTAAATAGCAGTGCTTAGGGGAATCACTCTCTGTGAAAGCTCTTCTCATACCCTCAGCTCCCAAGCTGCAAGTATAGAGGATTGAAACACTTAATGTTAAACTAATCCCCCATCATTAAAAAGCCCTGTAGATAAGCCTCCGGTTCTGGATTCTACGTGTGCCGTGCCATGGTTCATAGGCGTGGGAGATGGAGCATGTGATGGGTATGGGACAGCTGGGCTATATGCATTCAATCAGCATTTAAAATAGTGGATTTTCAGTCCTGTAAGCCCATTGCCTCAAGTTGAAGTTGAGGAAGTCTGGTGGTTTTAAGTACTGCCAGAAAACAAATCCTGAGCATCCCAAATTAGTTTGGTTTTGAGGGTAGCCTTAGTGACTTGTGCGATGTCATGAACGTATCTGGCTGTGTGGAGTGGGAGTATACCGCACTGCCTTCCTGGGTTTAGTTATTGCCAAGTATCTAGATTGCTTTAAAGTGGGTATTGGAAATGAAGGGGTAAGCAAACTCTTCTTCATTCAAGACTCAAGATGAAATGGGATATTTACAGCTTTAAATGGTCATTGAACCCCTGCCCCTCCCCTTGAAATGCAATGTGATGATGGCTTTATCTCTAATAGTAAATTAAATGGTTCCACTGGCCTAGAAGAGAAACTGGTGTTTGGTCATCTCTGTTACTAAATTGGCAGAAAAATATTAGCACAAGCTGATTAGCAATCTCCCAAGAAGTATCTGGGCACAGTTTGGGAACTAACCCATTTAAGGGCTCTTCACAAAAAGTATTTATATGGCCACCTTCTTTTGGAGACTGTGAATGTTTAGGAGTATGAATGTGGCTGGGATCTGCCAGTTGGCCTCATGACTGATGAATAGGCTTTTGGGACTGTTTAATTGGCTAGTGCTGTTATAGCCCTAATAATGCTAACACAGAAGGCACTACCATGGCTTGTCCTATTTTTCTGTGATTCTTCTGAATAGGTAAATACAGATTGGCTCAGGGCTCTTTGGAAATGCCATTTCACCAAGATACTGAGGTGTTAGGCATTGCTGTGTGTGAACTTTTTCATAATGTAATTTTATATTTTGAAGGGAACAATCTATATACCATTGACCAGTGTATACTATAAGTTAGATGTACTGTTTTTCTTCTTCCTCAGTGGATGATTCCTTTTGCTGTCATGCTAGTGACCATTCCAAACCTGATCCTGGCTTACTTTGTGGCCTTCGTCTCTGGTCTGAGCATTGCAGCATCTCTTCTGTTGCCATGGTAGGAGAATTTTACATTTGGGGTGGGGAAAGGGGTATATGTCTGCCTTACATGCATGTACTGTGGCATGGAATTTGCCTCCTAAAGAGGCAGGATTTGACAAGAGTCACTTCTCCAATAATCTTTTTCTGCTTTTATAATAAAGGCTATTTGCGATTACATGACTTTGGCCTGTTGTTAACAGATTATGTCTACTGTAACTGTAGCTGCTCTTTGTACATAAGAGTATGTAAATAAATCGGTAATCTAAGTAGCTATAGAACTTGTGATAACAGTAAATCAGTTGCTTAGGTTTGGTTTCTAGCAGAACTACAGGAATGATCAAGTTAGATAAATCAATTAATGCTGAGCAATTAAGAACGTAGCAGAGGAAACATAAGCCAAGCTATGTATCCCTGCTTGAGCAGTCCTCTCTTATAGATCAAATAACACAAGGATATGATTAAAAGAAACTGAGAATTCAAGGTCCTTTGCTCTTGAGGACTGAAAATACGTGGGGAAAAAACTACTCAAGGATGAGCAGGATGGGACATTTCCTCTCCAGACAGAATAATTATTATTCAGGTCAAATTGACCAGAAAGCAAGACCATTGCTGAGAGCGCTGTTTTGCATTACTCATTTGTACAGTGCCCTGAAAACTCCAAGAGATCATGGAAACATAGTTTGAAATAAGCTGTAAGACTACATAAGCTTTTCTGCACAGAGGGCGAGAAGCCCTTTTTTCCAACAGTAAATCATGACTTATATTGGAAATAAAATGTCAATTCACAATTGACATTTGAGCAGCTTCCATTCTGATTCCCCATTACCAAATTCAGTCTCTTTGAAGTAGAGAGAGAACAGACCTCATTGGTTTCTGAAAATTTTGTTAGCTTGTCAAAAGGTTATTTCAGAGTGAAACTATTCAGAGATTCAGAGTCCCTTGAGATCTTAAGAAACGTGGGTTTTGTTGTTCTTTTTTTAATATCACAACTTCTGATTGGAATGACAGTCAGTCTAAAGAATTCTGTCACCTCCCAGCAAGTGTTTGATAGTTTTTCAGTGGTTTTCTACTTTGTAATATGTGGCCATGCATTTCTTACATGGATTTTTGCCCTGCTGTCCAGCAGCAGGACTTTTTGAATTGGATTCTTTCATGTGTGTGACTACCTCAATCAGATCTTAAAAAAGGAGGAGGGGTGTACCCTTTCAGTAAGTTTGGACTTTGAGAAGACGTTTTGCCTTGATTTTTTTTTTTTTTTTATCTTGCTCATCTCTAGGTCAATGCTGCCTGATGTTGTTGATAACTTTCGCCTGCAGAATCCTCATGGAAAAGGACATGAAACCATTTTCTATTCTTCTTATGTTTTCTTTACCAAGATGTCAGCAGGAATTGGTTTAGGAATTTCTGCAGCAGGACTGGAGTAAGTGACACTGTTTGCACTTAGTGGATCTACTCTGAAAGCATTCTGAGGTTACTCTGCCTTTACCCTGTGGAGTTAATTGCCTTTTTGCCCTGAGCCTGAAAGTGCCAGCAGCTCCAGATGGCTGACCAGTGAAGACGGGATTGTTATCATCTAGCCCAGACCTAACATGTTTCAGTTCAGAAAGACCTGACTTCCCTTTAGATTTTCCTCTTTCCAAATTACTTGTGGCTTACATGAATAAAGAACTAAAGATGAAAGCTCAGCAGATGAATGTCCCCCACAAGTGATACAGCTGCTTTGTGTATTCCCTGTTGTGTCTGGGTTGGACTATGTATACGAGCTTGTAAGTCTTTACATGGATTGGAATGCTTTCAGGGGTGCCTAGTGGCCTGTTCGTCGTAAAAGGATCACCAGTTCCTGCATGATTTTAGGGAGCTGGACACTGATCAGAGTCAGGAACAGTCTCTTTGTCACAGCTCTGCCCATCACCTAGACCATGTCAGTTTGGAAGATGCTTTGTGTTCTCCTTCCACTTTTGCCTTGTCTGTTCTGACAGTTGAGAAAGTGGTCAGCCATCTCCTGCCCTGCTTTTGTGCATGACCTAGCAGAAAGGGCCTTTGCCTGTAGCTGCTGCAGTACACAAGCACACAATAAACACTTAGAAGGGAACTTGTCTGAAGTACTATCTAGCCCTTGGCTCCAATTTAGGTTTTGGTAACCAGAATGTTTTGCTTCAGGTCCTTCAGCTGAAACTGCTAAATAACAGGCACTGCTTGGCTGAACATTTTGAGCTTAGGAATTTTAGGTGCTTACTACTAACACCCTCAAACAAATCGCTGTTCACCAATTAGCCCCTTTTCAATTGTATTCCAGTTAGCTCCCAGCAATTTGCCAAGGCAGATGTTTGTGGGAGAACACAGAAGACAGAGTGATGCCAAATGAGCTGTAGCTTTCATAGGTGCATATTCAGAGGAAAATAAACTCATTCCACAAATTGGGAATGGGAATTTGAGCATATCAACTGCATGGAAGCCCTGAATCAATGAACTGTAAGTGTGTACCTAACTCTAAGCACTTGAGCAAATTTGTCTATCTTGAGAAGAGTGCTTAAGTGTGTGTTTAAATTAAAGTTAATTATTGCCGTTGAAATTGGTCAGATTACTTACATACTTTGAAAGCGGAGCCTAAATACTTTGCTGAATATTAATTGGAAACACATAACAGATCAATTTCCTTACATGGGATTCCATGCTTCTCTTAGTAGTTAAATGTTATATAATGTGAAAATACAGAGGTAATGCAGTCATCTGACATCAAGCACAAAAATGAGATTTGAAAAAGAAAATTTGAAATGTAGTTGGGGGAAGGAAAAATGAGACGTGTAGGAAAAATGGGAGAAAAGTCTTGAAGAGTGTTGGGGAAAAGAAGGAAGCCTTCAGATGAACAACTGCCTTTTATCTTTGGACTTACACAGACCACTCTCATTTCCATTTGTTTAGGTTTACTGGATACAAGCCAGGGATATGCAGACAATCCGACGATGTGATCCTCACACTGAAAATCCTCATTGGAGCGGTCCCTGCTATCCTCATCCTTGTAGGTTTATTTATACTTCTTTTCTACCCAATCACTGAAGAAAG
This sequence comes from Burhinus oedicnemus, assembly GCA_008921705.1. Lineage (NCBI taxonomy): Eukaryota > Metazoa > Chordata > Aves > Charadriiformes > Burhinidae > Burhinus > Burhinus oedicnemus. The sequence goes on from VFFE01007147.1 coordinate 2,073,956, forward strand.
TCGGAAAGAGACAAAGCTTGCGCTTGAAGTGTTAAGGTAGGTTTGAACTGGCAGCAAACAGCAGTAACGTGACCGCAGCAGCTCTTAGTCATACTGGGCAAAAAATTATTAGCTATCAACATATATCTCTATATTCCTTACAACAAAACAAAACAACACTTGATTAGTTGAATCATTAACTGAGTAGTACCATTACATGCTCCAGTATCTTATTTTTGTAGGGTAGTACTACCTGCTTAGAGGACTATTTATCAGATATATCAGCTGCTGTATTTTATGGTTTTTTCTGAGGTGTCGCACAAAGCACTATTGCAGTACAGTGTCTCAAGCCAGAAATAAAGAATATTCTACATAGATTAAATTTCTGGAGAAAATGTGAATAGTTACAATTTACTTGTATACAGAAGAAAATGGGATTCTTGACTGCATTCTTGGTGTTTATGGCATATAAGAAACATCCAAACCATTTAGAGGCGTGGGCACGAAAGACTGCAGGAGAAAAAGAAAGGACAGCTTTGAGCTATTCTTTCCCTTTTTACCCTCTCCCTCTCCAAAGAAAATCTTGCCTAGCTCAAAATCATCCACCTCTGTGAAGTGAAGCCTTTGTATACTGAGAGCAGTCTATCCTAGCAGATAGATGGATTAAATATCAAAATATGTTGTTACTCTCTCTTGTTTTTATTATCCCAAGTTACTGGAATTGGAAATTGATTTCCATGCTAAGGGATCAATTCCAGGGTCTAAGCATGGGTATCTGGGACCAATTCATTGACCTAATTCAAGGTACCTGCATGGGGTTGGCAGATATGCCACAGGTCTCTTGAGCACCAGCTGCTTTCTTGGGTGGCAGCTGCAGACCAGAGGGGACAGGCTAAACAATCTAAAATGGGACTGGTCCCTCTGTTTAGGTACTTTAGTCACTGTCCATAACAACCACACCTTGCTGGTGGTTCTCAGTTTGAGATTGCCAAACTGTAGCTTCATTAGTTAGTAATAAAAGCCAGAAGTCTGTTCACCTGTTCACTGTGCACCTAAAAGCAGTCTGTTCTGCTTTTAACAGAAGGAGCCATCAAAGCACAGAGAACCTGGATGACCACAAAGAGGACACCTCAGTCTGAAAGCTCTGAATTGAATGACTTTCCGAATACAGTTTCACATCCCATGCTCAAAATCTGTGAGAGTCTTCCAGGTCACTTCTCTGCTCGCATTTTATCAAAAAGGATAAAGGATGATTCTGACTCAGTCAGTAATGAAATCAAGAGAGGACACCGCCATGCAAAATACATATCTAACTCCATGCGCTGTGCTAAAAAAGACATTACAAATGTTCAGGAATGTAAGCTATTGAAGGGTTGGGGTTTTTTGTTTGTTTTCCAATGATTAATGGAAGGCGGTGATCTCATTGCAATGAGAGATTCTATGAACTTGTAGGTCAAGGGAAAAAGGTGTAAATGGGATGCACCACCCAAATTTTAACTCAGGTGATATATTTCACCATTAAAAGCTGGGCTGGTTTTTGAACATAATCTCCACCTATAAATTGCACACTAGTGTGTTTGAAAAGCACTTGGAAATCCTGAAGTATACTATATAAAGTTAGGGTTTACTTTGTTTTGAAATGAAGCAAATCACTGATGCAGACATGTTTTGAGGATTTCCTCACAAAGAGTTTTTCTGAAAGAGATTTTAATGTAATTAAACTTTACAGATTTTATATGAAACAGAACGTCACATTTCCCATTACTGGAGTTCCTTGCTTCTGAAACCTGTAAACTGATCTTTGTCAGAGAATGAGTACTTAACATTTTCAAAATCAACATCTTCACTCAGGATACCCAAAATCAGTAGCCCCTTCTAAAAATTAGACAATGCCATTCAAATTTCTGTAAATTTTGGCCGTTAAGTAATCATCATACTCGCCCATTTCTCATGTGGTATAGGCTCTCTGCCTCACAAAACACCATGGCATGGCTGTTAATCTCAGCTTGCACACAGTGTTTTATAATAATGAGACTACATCTGACACTTAAATGGTGATTTTTTTCAGTCAGGGATGACATCATGCTTTAGATACATTAACTGAAACCTCATGTCTACTATAGATTCACACTGCTGAGAACATTTTGTAGATGAAGGACGTACCTAACCTCAGGCACTTTCTGGAGCACTTAAGTTCAGACCCGGTCGTTCTGGGCTGCTTCTGTAGTCAGTGGAGATACAGAGGCCTCCAGAGGCTGGCTCCAAGCTTAAGCTAAAATGACTGGACTCTGAAGAGATGTCTAAATCTGGAGGGGAGGGTAATGGATCCAAGAGTTGAAGGCTCGTTCTCCTTAAAGAAATCAGCACAACGCAAGACGAGACACAAATTTGCAGCCCACTGGCTTCACTGTATGAATATGTGGGAGGGTGCCTTTATTTTGTACTAGAAGTGCCTTTGGAGGACTGGCTTGCCACTGTGTGGGAGCACTTGCAGTAGGTGTCACTGGAGGCAGTGACCACAAGTAATTTGCTCACGACCATCTGGGAAGTGACTCACAGTGCTGGGACTGCAAACTGGAAATTTTTACTGAAAGACACTGTGAAGTAAACTCAGTGCATCCACTGAGTGTCTCATTAAGTTTAATACTGAAACCTTTTCAGGCAAGTTTGAAGTCTAAGGCCTAATGAACTGTCCTAAGTCAGCAAAACGCTTAATCATGAGTGAGCTCTTAAAGATATATTTTGAGTGTGTGTGGGTAAGAGTTAACTATGTTTAAGACTTCTGTTGAATTGACATCTAAGGCTGGGGTGGTTTTTTTTTTGTTTCGGTTCTTGGACAAATCAAGATTTGTATGCCTGGGGCATATGTGTTTACAACAATAAAAACCATAAGCCTGTTTACAATTTTGAGTCTGATGGAATTTGAAATAGCACATTTACTGCACTTTGAAGTAGGTAAGTTATGTAGTAATATCACATAGCTCCAAAACACCATAGAAAACAGTTTTGGGGGTTTGATTTATTCTGTAATATCTGTGAATGCCTGAATAGCCGCTTTTAAAAACAACCAGAAGTCCCGGTAAAGGCTGTTAATGTTTTTTAATGAGTTATGTTTTCAGCTGCTATAAATCTGTAGCTACAAGGCAGTGGGTCCATGTCAGTTTACATAAGCGGAATACTCAGCCCAGTGATAAAAGGGTTGCAGAAACTGCTGGCTGTGGTTGATTGGAGTAATTTGAATGTGGCTTAAGATATTATTTCTAGATCAGTTGTGCAGTTGCCTCTAAATTGCACAACTCCCAACCTGAATTCAGTCTCTTGCAAGGTAAACTGAGTTGATTGTAAACTGTTTTTGTCTTCTCCAAAGAGATAATGTGATATTTACCTAATAGAGGTGTGCTCAGTCCTCACTTTGCATGTGGTAGCAATAATGGGAACTGCCAAAATAAAATAGAAAGCTTATGTAGATGAAATGTAGCAGAGTATTTTTATTTTTTGGGAATCTTACTATTTTATTTGATTATCAGAGTTGTACTTTTGTTAAGAAAATGAATATATTTTTGTAAATAAAAAGAATGAAAGAGGAAGTGCAGGGTAAGATATTTTTGGTAATTCTCTTTTTTGGGGGCTCAGTGTTGGTGCTGTAAAATGAATGAACTTTGTGTGTCTCCTTGTCCGTTTTAAATGATGTGTATGCCTTATGTATGTTCAGAACATGTGACTGAAAGAAGCAGATTCTTATATTGACAACCATTCAGATTAAACGCTAATTTAATGTAAACCTCCTGCCTTGCACTGATTGGCAGTAACAAGGGCCAGGTTGAATCCCCAGGGGCTCTCACTCAAGTAATACCCAAATACAGTCGTAAGAATATGGGAGATTGGATTAAACCAGCTGGGTGCCTAATGGACAGCACTTCCCCACCTGCACACAAGCAGTTCCAACAAATGGATTTACACAAATAGAGGAAGAAAAGAAAAGGATAATGGAGTTACGTGTCTCTGGATGGTCCCCCATAAGGCAAACCATGCTCATTCCTTGTCCTTGCTGAAGTGTAGTGATGGCAGCCCAGATCTTCTATACTAGGCTGATGCTGGTATAGTCAGCAGCTGAGCTAGGCACTAGTCTTCTCTTCCAGTTTCATCCCCCTTGTAGTTTCTGCCTAAAAACAATATTGAAACCTTCCAAGGTTATACTGCCTTCCTGAGAGTTACTGCTGGCGGTCAGTGTCACCGGAGGTCACAGCTAACCACACAGTGGAGCTGCCGTTCCCCGTCAGGAACCGTTGGAAGGGGTTGCTGTTAGCCACCGCCACCAGCCATGTCTCCTGCTAACCATGTTCTCCACACCCTGTCTGTCCCTGAGCTTGCTGACCTGTCACGGCTTAGGTGGATTAGATCACTTGTGCTGAGTCCCCCACTTCAATAGGTGAATACCACCTCAGACATCTGTCCCTGGGGAGTCCCTGAAGGCTGGGACCTTCGGTGTCAGGTCACTGGATTTTCAGGAAGGGCTCTGTAGATTTGAGTACTAATTCCTTCAGTCACTCCTGCACCTTATAAGAATCACCGCTACGTTCAATCGCTGCTGCATTCTCATGTCTCTATTCACCTTCTGCATTCCAAGTTAAGTAGTTGAAGCGGACAATGTTTTAAAGCCAAACCCTGCTTTTATGGGTCCATAGTTTGTTTCCAAATATCACTTGTTCATCTGCTTTTATACTTGCCTTTCTGGGCTGTAGATAGAAAATGCAAAAATAAATCAATCTTCTTAGAAGGAGGAGTATCCATAAGGGAAACTCAGGTCCTTTAAGACCTGGTATTTGTTGTCCACGTCTTTGAAGATGAGGAAGAGAAGGCAAATTAGTTCAAAGTCTCATGCAGTAGGGTACAGCCAGTACCAGTCTAGTATATAGTGGTCAATCACGTACCTCGTATGAATTTCATACCATAGTTAAATAAAAAACAGTCTCAAAGTCTTACAATGGAGTCTTTCCCTTCCGAAAACTTCTAGCCTGATTGATAGGTCAGTTGGATTCATAAAACTGGCAGGTGAGGGAGGGAGTTTTGTTGTCCTGCAATTTTTGAGATCACAAGTTCCTCGTGCTGCACTGAATGCTTTCTTTTAACTTAACTCTCTGCAAGACCATGGTTCAGCTACGTAGCAAGAGTGCTGAGTAGTATGGTTACAAAAATGTGAATATGGTATAGGCTTAAAGTATGAAATCAGATAGCTTTCATATCATTAAGCACCAAATCTGCTGCATAAAACAGGTGCTAACTCACTGGGAAGCTTCATTCGATAGACAAAGCAGCAGCATGTGTCTCTGTCCCTGAGGCAGAGGAGGAGACTTTGTGCTCTGTTGCACCTGAGAATTCACAGTCTCTGAATACAGAAACTGGCATGACACAGAGCTGAACGAAGAACAGAGGGAGAATGGTCCTACAGCTGCGGCACTCTGCAGAAAAGTTGGGTTCTCAGTATCGTTTCCGAGATGTTTACAGAGCAGCAGTCTCTAACCTGAACTGGAGAGCAGCAGTGCTGTTGGATGGCCGGGAAATGTGAATGTTTGCTCCAGAAGTGTGGAAGCAGAAATGAATCTTATTTCCTGATCTATTTCTTGTCCCAAATGATGTTAGACAAGACTATGAATTTCAGCTATGCCCTTCAGCTTTCTGTCCTCATTTTTGATGCACTCTGCTGTAGATGGTAAGGAAGGATTGATTGCTCAGACCCCATGGAAATGACGGTCACTTGCTCAGCTTCACCAATGGAGGCACACTTCGGAGACCCAGCACCCACCCCCTGCCAGCTCGTCTCTGCTGATGGATGTAAATCATCTACATTCAACAAAAGCATTTCCTTTGCACCTTAGTATTCTCCATCATGGACTTTCATCTGTGTTTTACCTAGAGGATGTTTTCACCTGCCTAGGGCCAACTCAGGTCACCAGCTTGTCATCATGATGGTGGAACCAGGTTTACAGTGGCTGAGAAGTTTCTGTCCAAATCAGCTGCAGACCATGAGGAAGTATTTCCCTTCTGTTTCCAAAACAAACTCACCTTTCAGCCATCTTCAAAGTCATCAAGAAGAATCTCCACATTTGCCACATTCAGCAGCTTCAACAGTTCCACCAGTGCTGGCCACATTGGACTGTGAGTCTCAGTGCATAGACGTACCTGCTGACATCAGTGTGGGATGAATGCAAAATGTAGCCACCTCCAGACTCCTGGCAAAGTCTCAGCTGTGCTGAGCTGGCCAGGCAGAGAGAATGGAAAACTTCAGAATTCCCAAAGTGACCCGCTGGGGTGAAAGAAGAGCCATAAGACAAGCAAGCTCCCTAAAAACACCCTGCAATCCTCTCCTAAGGGCTCTTGGATTGACATCGATGACTGGGTGGAAAGATGTTGGATGTGGAGGTGCAAATGCCACACACTGAGCACAGGAGACTCAGATAATCAGTTAACGCTTTCTGATTACCAGAAGTTCACACACTCGGCTTGTCCCTCCCTCGTTCCCTGCCTGAGCCCAGGTTCGTACAAAAGCAGATGGATGGAAAAAGCAGCAACTTGATCCAAGAGATGATCAGGGACTGTGGCAAACAGGGTGGAATTTCAGTGCTGGAGGATTCCCTGGAACTGGACAGTGAGCAGAAGCAATGCTATAAAAGCTAAGAAAGACGTATCGTAATTATTCTGGCTGTGCAACTGAAATAACGAGGAGCATGATAGAGGGCGCATTAGAAAACATGCCGGGATGTCGGCCTTCTCCATGTCGTAGCACAGAAGGGAATGTGTTTTGGTCCTGGCGCTGTGAGTACTGATTGCGGGCTTGGTGTCTGCGGACAGTAACAAGCCAATTAGGAAGTGCCTGATAGACCCACTCTAAATGAGGAGAACCAGTAGGCGAGTGTAGGGTGTAATGCACAAGGAACTGACGCAAGATACACCAAGGGAACCAGACTTCAATCTTTTCCTTCACTTTTCTTTTCAGATCCCACCGCGTTCTCTCTGGTTGCCAGGAGACAGTATTGTACTTGTTGCCTCCAAGGTGGGCCTGAGTAAAGGAAACTCAGCACAGGAGCTGGAACCCTCAGCACAGGAAAGACGTGGACCTGTTGGAGCAGGTCCAGAGGAGGGCTGCAAAAATGATCAGAGGAATGGAGCACCCCTCCTATGAGGACAGGCTGAGAGAGCTGGGGTTCAGCCTGGAGAAGGCTCTGGGTAGACCTTATAGAGGCCTTTCAGTACTTAACGGGGGCCTACAGGAAAGATGGGGAAAAACTTTTTAGGAGGGCCTGTAGCAATAGGACAAGGGGTAATGGCTTTAAACTAGAAGAAGGAAGATTTAGACCAGATACAAGGAAGAAATTTTTCACACTGAGGGTGGTGAAACACTGGCCCATGTTGCCTAGGGAGGTGGTAGCTGCCCCATCCCTGGAAACATTCAAGGTCAAGTTGGATGGGGCTCTGAGCAACCTGATCTAGTTGAAGATGTCCCTGCTCATTGCAGGGGGGTTGGACTAGATGAGCTTTAAAGGTCCCTTCCAACCCAAACTATTCTATGACTCTATAAACTGTACAACAAATCCAGGACCGAGACATATCGCAGGGCAAGCTGAGTTATTCCAGAAATTAATTGAAACTGGACATAGTTTTGGAGTAGTCCGTGGTGGCATTTGGTGAACAGTGGTGTGCCTGTGGCCCCCACTCAGGTGGTTGCTCAGGGTCCCCAGAAAGCCAGATGTCCCTGGAGAAGTAATAAAGACTAATAGGAAAGAAGGACTTGGGTCTCATGGGACAAACTGGGGACAGCAGGCAAGAGGTTTAATCCGTCAAACCCATTTTATGTTGGGCATAGACCGCTACTGGAAGGTGATTCTTCCCACCACCAGCTGGGTTTGGAATCCTACTACACAAAAAAAAAAAAAATGAGGAGCTGCTAGGGGTAAAGGAAGCAAAGCACCTGCCCATGTTAGAAGACATAGGATGGAGGAAAAAACCCCTCCCTTTCTAATTTGCTCCTGTACTTCTCCACTTTTCCTCTCCACTTGTTTCATTTGGAAAACTCACAGCTGGTAGCTGAGGATGAATGATTTGATTTGCTCCTGAAGCATAACACTCCCACTGGGGAAAAAGTGGTGGGACTTTCGGAGCAGAAGCTATACTTGATTTTTAAGTTTTCTGGCTTCAAGAAGCTGTGATTTTTTTTGTCTTTAATGCCTGATTATGAGAAGCCATTTACTTGGTGTGTTGTTGCATTCTGCAGAATGGAAGAGCCAAGGATCTTTGGATGAGATGATTTGTCATCTACTGGTCTAGCTGGTGGTTGCCACTGGGCTTTGTGGCTTTGGCTTTCTTCCCTTTCCTTCCCCCTTGCTAACAAGAGAGCAATAAAAAATAAGAAAAAAACAAGGAAAAATAAGAGATGTTGACAGTAAGTGAATAAAACCATCCAAGATGAATTTCAGAACACCTGAGAAAAGGTGTTTTTTCCTGAAAACAAGAATGATTTTTAAAACTGAAAGAAAACCTTTGTGCAGCTCAGTCCATTTTAACTGCGGCTGCTCGGTGGCCATGGGAACGATAGGACTGGAGTCTCATGCTACTGGGAGAAACTTCTAATAGAGGTTGCCAGCAGAGCCACCAACAAAGCTGCCCCAAGCACAGCTGACCGATGTAAAGAAGACATCATCCCTCGAGGCTTCAAATTACTGCTTTAAAACTCCCACAGCAGCTTTTCAATGCCATTAATTTAGTCTCCAACTTCATGCTTGCCAGCAGCCAGAGGACTACCATGAGCACAGACCTCAAGCAGAGGCATTAGAGCTCTGGGGGAAGATGGTTATCGGCTCCTGAATTTCACCCAAGCATCCAGCTGACCTCATGCGAGACCCGGGCTCTGAAATCCCTGCTGAACTGCGGACCTTCATTGGGAAGCTGCTTTGAAAGGGGACGATCTTCTGTTGTCCGGTCGGCATCAGTGCTCAGTGCTACCGCTGGATGTTTACGAATGTTACACATATGAAGAACATGATGATGCTGAAAGAAATTCCAGATACGTTCCACAGACCATATGGATAATACCTGTAATTAGAAGATATATTAGAAGATAGAAGTAATAAGCTGTTAACTACATATGACAATTAGACACATTATATATAATGAGCATATTAGTGTACAGCCAGCATAGCAATGTGTGCATCGGAAAATGTGCTCATGAGGAAATTCACATGATCCCAGGCTAATTCGTTTTTGTGACATTGAAATGGTAGTTTTGTTGTACCTTTTTATTTTAATAAGGTTTAATTGCTAGAATCACGTTGCAAGTTCTTTTAGTGGTTGCTTTTGGACCTAAAGGATGCAATGGATAAAAGGACATTCACATTATTACCTGGTTTTTGAATGTTAATTCATCTTTTAAAGTTTGGGGACATCATAAACAGAATAGAAGTCTCTGATTTGAGATGAAAAAAATTCATTTAAGGTTTTATCTTTTTCAAAGGCACTGAGTACACAGGCTTTGTTTGTACAGATTTGAACAAAATCCACATTCAGTCAAGAACGATCAGAAGTTTCAGTAAAAGAAAATTAAATAAAAAGTCAATACATGAAAATAAGATTTTTAATAACGTTTCATCAAAGAGATTTTGAAAACCATTAGCTGTGCATTTCTGGACATAAACCCGAGGGTGACGACATCTCTTTCTTCAAGATCAAGGGAAATTCTATCAAGTGCTTTTTATCTCCCATTGTATTCATGTCCCAGTCCCCAAGCTTACGTACATCTGACACACCGTTCCTCATCGTCATGGTATCAACATGTAGCATCTACAGCCGTGGACACAAGGAAATTGGCCACAGTGAAGCTCAGAAAAAGACTGAAACCCAGGTAAATTGGGAACTCTACTTCAAATGCAACTCCCAGAACTCATGCTTTCACCCAGCAGGAGCGAGCCTGAAGTTGTCCTGAAGGTAAGTAACAATGCACACGAGTAAGATACTGGCTCTAATCAGTTTTGTACTAGTTTCTTTGCTCTTTTTTCAGGTGAGAGATGTTAATTAAAATGAAGTTTAAAATCTCTAAGGTTTTGTGTATGTGCGGGGTTTGGTTTTTTTTAAAATGTAATCTTTTCTAACCCTTTTGATGAACTGTCTGGAAGAAGCTGGGTTTATTCATAAGGGGAGACCTTATTGCTCTCTACAACTCCCTGAAAGGAGGTTGTAGTGAGATGGGAGCTGGTCTCTTCTCCCAAGTAACCAGCGATAGGACAAGAGGAAACGGGTTCAAGTTGCGCCAGGGGAGGTTTAGGCTGGACATTAGGAAAAAGTTTTTCACTGAAAGAGTTCTCAAACATTGGAACAGGCTGCCCAGGGAGGTGGTTAAGCCACCCCCCCTAGATGTGTTTAAAAGTCGTGTAGATGTGGTGCTTAGAGACATGGTTTAGTGGCAGCCCTGGTAGAGTAGGGTCAATGGTTGGACTAGATGGTCTTAAAGGTCTTTTCCAACCTAAATGATTCTATGATAAATAATACTTGGCACACTTGTAGCATTACAGCTCACATCACCTGTACAAAAAGTTGTTATTAACCCATATTACAGTTCAGCTGAAATAGAAAAAGTACTTAATGTACCAACGGCATCTTAGCAAGAGAGCAACAGCCTTAGTTGCAGATTCTGCTAGCTCCTGCCCCAGCCCCCTGCGTTCGACCATGGTGACTTCCAGCTGCTTCACATCCCTCTCCAATGTTGTCAGCACTGAAAAGTAAAGTCTCATTACCATTAGTATTATGCTTGATACATCTTCAGCGATTTGGGCCTTTGTTTAACATTCAGCCCATAGATTTAGAAATTACTTCCTGATTAGAAATAAGCAATTTTCTCAATGTAAGGATTTAAGATTCCTAGGGTTATTTCAAATGCAACATTTGTCCACATGCACATAACACACCATGAAGAACTAGTGTAATCCCTTGACCAAACTATTAACAGCTTTTAGTAGGTGACTTGCACTTGCTGTGTCTGCCCTAGCTGCCCGACACGGCAATGCCCTGTGTGTGCGCGTGGTTCCCAGTGCTCACCTGGGGAGCTGGAGGAGTCCTACAAACCCATCTGGTACAACCTGAGACTGGGCACGCTTCTGGTGAGAGACACTGTCTTTTGCCAAGCTAGAAATAATACGAATAGATAATAATTCCAAAATACACAGCTAATTTTTATACACTGTTTGGCTGCATAATGAAATTATAGAGGCAGCATGGAAGGCACGTGCAGGTCAAGGCACCCTCTCACGGTGGAGGGGCAGTGCAGGTGGCAGAGGTTTCCTGCAGAGCTAAGAGCGCTCAGCCCTGACCCTCTCCTCCCATGGGTTAGCGGGATGTTGGAACCAGGACCTGGTGTGGAAAAGGACCGTCAGGCAGCTGAGAAGAAACATGGACCATCCTCAGCATCCAGCCTGCTTTGAACATGCACCCAGTGCTGAGGCTCTGAATTCAATTCGTTTCTGGTAAGAGTAACGGTGATCGTGGACCGTCTCCTGATTAAACAGTGACAATTACTGAGAACGGATGCTTGTTATGGACAGGATGAAGCCCACAATCGCCAAATTATTTTACCTGTTTTCCTCCTCCCCTGTTCATCAAAAGCTGTTGAATTCTAGTTGCACCACACACCACTGAGTGCTCTTTGCAGCTTTCACTAATGTTGTATCTTTAATATTGTATTTTGTGGACAGATGATTTTTTTGACAGTGGCTAAATTTCCAAATAGGCAATTAAAAAAAAAAAAAAGAGATTATATTAGTCCTGAGACAGCAGCTCTAATTCTATAATCTCATTACTTGATTCCTTCTCATGCAGTAAGTGCCACTGTGAAAGCCTGATAAATTGCTTAATGATATCATGCTTTAATTTTATGGGTAGCAATCTTGGATTAGTGTCTTTTCTTCAGTGCTGCAATCCATGCTACATAAACTTGTGCTGGTTTCTAAATTTCACCTTTGCATTTTCTTGCTCTTTCTCACTACAAAAGCCCATAGAACATTTTCTTGTCAGCCTTTAAATCCCATGTTCTCAAGGTGATGGGTTATTGGACTTCCCTTCTGCCCGTTCAGCACGTATTAGCTATGAAAATTAAAACAGATGTATTGAAGGCAATGTTGTTAATATTAACAGTGTTGTTTCAAAGGTAACAGGGAAAAATTTCAATATGAAGACGAGAGATGTTTAGAAATAACAACTAGCAAATCCTTAGTTATTCAAATGTAACTAAAGTCATTTTACACCTGTAATGATGTTCTGGGTCTGGCTGGGATGGAATTAGTTTTCTTAATAGCAGTCTGTGTGGTGCTTTGGTTCTGTGACCAAAAGAGCGTTGGTAACACACCCACGGTTTTGAGTATTGCTGAGAGGTTTGCACAGCATCAAGGCTTTCTTCCTTTTCCCGCCCTGTCCCACCCCAAGAAGCTGGGAGGGGACACAGCTGGGACAGCTGACCCAAGGGACACTCTACCATACAATGTCATGCTCAGCAGTAAGAACTGGGGGAAAGAAGGAGAAAGGGAAGGACGTTGAGTTACAGTGTTGATTTTCCAAAGTAACCGTTACACACGATGAAGCCTTGCTTTCCCAGACGCTGCTGAACATCTGCCTGCCACTGAGAAGTACCGAATAAACTCCTTATTTTGCTAAGACAGCTTCTGTTTTACCTATTAAACCATCTGTATCTCAACCCATGAGTTGTTCTTACTTTTGTCCTTCCAATTCTCTTTCCCGGCCTGCACAGGGGAGTGAGCGAGCGGCTGGGTGGGCGCTCAGCTGCCAGCTGGGCTCAACCCACCACAACAGATGACACACGTGACAGCCACTGCCCCAAATCCCACACAGAGAAGCAAGCAGAGAGGCATTACTGGTGGGCACAGGAGGGGAAAAGGTGTGCTTCTGCACACTATGGATATTCCACATGATCATACTTTGTCCCAAACTCCATTCACCTAAACTAGCGCTTAGACCCTTAGTAACACCGGTGCAAAACTACATGCACTTTTGCAGGCACTATCTCTAAACAACAGTGTGATAGTTCAGGCTTTAACAGAAGTGAGGAAATGGGGGACAACACAGTGTTTTCAAGGCTTTCTTTATTATGCAAGTTTACTATCATCTAAAAACACCACCATATTAAAAACCTAGATGGAAACTTTAGCTCGGAAGCTTGTAAGAACGCGCGTTTTCAACCACTGGTACAAAGACTTGGTCTATACTGCAAGAGGCATATTTAAAAAACACTGCTCAGTATAAAAAAAAAGTTAATGCTTCCACAGATCAAATAAATAATTTACAGTGATATGCAACAAAAAAATTATGGAAATCCGACAAAGATTTAAGACAGGCTGTTGTTTAGAATTTGCAGTCCTACACAGTAAGTTTAAAAGCCTCCCATCATAAGACAGGCATTACAAAATCAGTGTCAAAAATTACATTTTACTGCTGGACTGTTCTGAAGGACTGCTGCTGTCTAAAGTCTTGGAGGAGCAGTCTCTGAGGACCTCCAAAGAACTCGTGATATCCAGACTTTCAGAAGAAGTGGGTCTACACCCTTCTGTAGAACTGATGATGTCCAAAGTTTTGGAAGAACGGGCACTGTAGCCTTTCGTACTGGCATCTCTCACGACTATCTCCTGCGTGGATGTAAACATTAACGGAACAAAGCCCTCGCTGTCCGCTGTGAGAACAATCCAAGATGAACCTGTGAAGACACATAAAGGTCTATTTGTAAGTTTTCCTGTAATCAGGTATGTTTAAGGTATAAAACATATTTCTTCTAAAATTAAAGTTAAATGCTTCTGTATTTTACAGTTTTTCTAGAAAAAAAAAAAAAAGACAGTTAACAACTATGCAGAGAGCTTTCTGACCAATTCTGCCACTAGGAGACAAAACTGTAATATAAGCATGCTTCAAATAAGGAGAAAGAATGAAATTCTGATAGAATTCATAAACATCCAGACTTGTTTTTAATTAGGTATTCATAAGCTACTTCCCAGTGCTTAAGCTGTGCAGATACTGTAAAAAGCAGAAATGTATTAAATTAAAGGACAAATTAATATCATAAAACCAATTTAGAAACTGTTTCTATTACATAATTTCAATACAATTAATTCCAATAAATACAAGGAAAAAATACTGTACTATACTGTACAAACCCCACGTCTCTGGTCCATTTGCTATGTGACTTCACATCATCATTAGCATTAGTTTTACAATTTGAAGTCGTTTACTGAATCCAAAACATTGACTTCTACCAAGTCATATAAACCAGAAAATTTTCATACTTGTATCCGCTAAGTTGATGTAGAAATAAAATAGAGCTCGTGGGGGGTGAGGGAATTCAGAGAAACATTTCCAGCTGTTCGTAAATTTACATTATGTAACTTCATGTCACAAGTAAGGTCATGAGAAGATTGGAGCTTAAAAGCATGCAACCCTTTAATCTTTTGGCTTAACATCTCATTTGGACCAAACTTTAAAATCAATACAATTCAGGAATCTGAAAATACCATTCCTACTTTGCCCATTTATCTAGTAACATTTGTAAAGCTAATAAAGAAACTGACTTTAACGCTGTTTGCTTTTAAAATTTATCTAGTAAATGTGTGATGATTACTCATTCCTGGGCAACCAATTCTGTTAAGTTTACATTTTTAAGCTAAAAATGAGAAGTCAAAACTAATGTGGGCAACGGGGACATTTTTCTTGCCAGAAAGAGAAGTTGTTCAAACCTTATAGCTCAAAATAAAATTCCAGTCTGAAAAATGAAGAAATCAGTACCTACAAAACTGCCTACTGTTATCGCTGCATATATCACACCTTTCTGGGTTGTGCCACAACATTATTAAAAAAGTCACTGTGTTTCAATGCAGGTAACTGATCCTGCAATAGGAAAACTACTAAACTAACATAACATAATTGTAAGAACCTTTTCAAGATTCAGTTGCTAGTGAATTATCCCACTACAGTTTTACCTAGGTATTGGAATACTAAACATACTCCAACAACTACTTAAAGAAAAATAAAACTTGCACAATGTAAGAACAGCAGCCTTAAGGCTTTGGGACAGTTGCTGAGTAATCTGCAAGTGGGCAGGCAGCAGACACGGCAGGCAAGCAGCTGGAACACAGTACAGAGAACATCTGTAGTGGTGCGAGATCATATCCCAAAAGTATGTTTTCTACCTTTGCCAAAAGCAAGACACTTAGAACTGACACACACACAGACAGGCAGGACGCGCACAGGATGAACAGGTGCCAGCAGAGAAGACCACAGCAATAAGAAAAGTAGTTTTCTTCACAGCAAAAACTGAAGTGAAATGCACTGCGAAAATTTATAGAGCTACTTTTGCGTTCATAAAAAAACTACAGGATTTTGTAAAGACGACCAAATGCTGGAACTACAGATTAAAATATAGAAAACTATTCCAAAACCACCAGTCAACTCTAACCTCCTCATTACTCTAACTTCTCTATTTAGAATAGCTGAAAACTTAAATAAAATACTGAGTGACAGCAATTTTCCTATATAATTAGCTACTTGCTAAGGGGGTATCAATACGTAGAAGTTTGCTTTTTTTTTTTTAATAATGTAAAAATTCTTCTCAGTAAAAGCCCAGAGAAGAATCTTTATGTTACACAACAAACGAGCAAACTTTTGTTAATAATCTTTCATTATGTATTCCATGGGGTTTTTTCCAGATGGGATTATGCATATTGCTACTGCTCACTGAGAATGTCGCATGTGTTTAAAGTGTTTGCATTATTGGATAATTACAACATACCATGTTGCATTTCTACAAGAGAGAGATTGAATATCTGCTGGACTATACTTAGATGGAGTTTACCACCACAAAGAATAACAGCTCGTCTTTCATCTGAATCGCTTCTGGAAAGCTGCTTCTGTAAATTCAAGAAAGAATCATTAGATACTGTGATGTATATTTAAGCAGAGATGTCAAAATGGCATTAATCAAAACAGCATCACAGACATGCCTTCAACTACATCATTTAAAGAAAGCCAAATGCTACATTCATTCAGACCCATTTGCAAGATTTATACTTTAAAGTCTCAGCTCTCAAACAGATGATCTGTGAGTGACATCAGCAAGTAACTGTGCTAATTCAGCATGTGTCAGAACAACAGGAGAGGAAATTGTACACTGCTGCTGAAGAAACCATGAGCTTCACCCACAGTGCAATCCTGACTCTCACCCTCCCACCTGTGAGGGACATTTTCCTGGGGAGTCTGTAAAGCTGCAGGTTTCCCATCCTCCCCCCTCCCTGATGCACAATTTAAGAAGCGGTGAGAACTCTTACCCATGAATATTTGGGATGATGAACGGACTAACAAACCAGAAGGGCTTGTTTGTCTCACCTCTGACCATCACTGCCCCAAGCCTTAAAATCCAAAGTGTCTTCAAAGAACATCCCCCAGGGGGCAGAGCAAAGCATTTTTAAAATCTGCAGAAGATCAGTTGTTAACCAAAACTACAAACTCTGTCTTTGTGTAGGATGAAATTCATGCAACCACATCACTTCCCAGGGAAGCTTTGATAACATCCCTGGGTCATGACAAATCCACAAAAAAGTAAATTCTGACCCTTTTTCCATGCTGTGGACGGACCCATCCATCCACAAGGAGGGTGCATGGTAGGGAGGGGGTTGGAGATGCACACGTGCATCTCCTGCACTGATGAACTCTGCCCTCTCAAAGACACTGCTTATTTGGGACATTTTAGGTTTCCTCAACATTTTGTAAAATACAGCTAATAACTTGGGCAGTAGAGAAACGATCAGGGCTCAGCACACAAGGTGAGGATCCCCGTTCGCCTGTTAACAATTTCTGAACCAAACATACTCTGACTGAAGCTAAAACACAGCATTTCCTGCCAGACTTTCCAATGCCACTTGTAATTCAGAAGTCAAATGCTTTTCTTGCCACAAATAATCAGTGATCAAAATATGTAGGTAAAATTGTAGCATTACTTGAATTTGCGAAGCTCCCCCACGCAAGTGTAGCTCTTGGAACACCAAGACAAGCTGATACGTTAACTCGGTTTCAAACTATACGTAAAAAAGAGAGCTGAATATAAAAACGTAACAAAAATTTGTGCTACCTCAAATTAAGTAGGCTTCTAAACAAACACCTCAGATAAACGAGACACCAGACTAGCTGAGGGAAACCTTCACTTTTCAGAGTAATGCCCCATATATAATTAAGATTTAAGAGAGCTAGAAAAATTAGAGTTATTACCATTATTAAATGTTTACAATGGAAAACAGTGAAGAGAGTGAGGGAATATGATCTAGGACCTAACAGTTCAATGCTACAAAAGTTGAGAATAATAATTTTTTGCAATAATAAAGCTGAAAAATAAGAGTTTATTGAAGGGAAAAAGGCAGTTTAAATGACTTAGAATATTGACTAAGGCTTATTAATCTGAATTCTAAGGGAGACCTAGTAGATTTGTGCTGTGTTTTGATAATCAGGCAACTTACACTTTCTAGTATGAGATTTGGAATTGCCTTCTTTCAGCCAAGAAAGCGTCTTTCACATGAAATTTGATTTTAAATCCATTTGTAAGCTATGTTAATGGAATTATCTATTGTGTCCCTACGGGTCTCTTTGCTTCTCAGATGGTGCTTTCAATGCTAATTGGCAACATTTCCGCTTCAGAGCCAAAGCTTTTTTTGTTGTTGTTGTTTTTTTATTTTTTTATTTTTCTTTCAGTCTCCATTATTTCAGTTGTCCTCACGGGAGGACAGGAGATTGATACCAATTCCCACATGCGGAAATTTTCACTTGTCTAAATTTCTAAACAGAAAGCTTCAGAAGTTGCCTAAGAAAAACATTACCTTCCTAGAACTTCATACAAGTCTTTAATTCTGCAACTGAACTGTCAGGCGTGGGTTCTCTGGCATCCCAGCGGCCCCTGTGCAGTCGGAGAAGGTACGCCTGCCTGGGTCAGAGCCAACGAGCTCAGCCCAGGGCGAGGTGGGGACAGGGAGCTGCACATTGCCGAATACGACATCGCTTCAAAAACACCAAAAGCCTGCAGGGTAATGGGACTTGTAACATTAGTCTCACCTACAGGAACAGGACGGAAATCTAATCCTATTGACCATTATGGGATAATGGTCTTTTTTTTTTTTTTTTTTTCTTTTTTTTTTCTCTTTCAGAAATGCTCTGGTTTCACCACTGGTACAGACAGCTGTGCAAGAATGAAAGCTCTACTACAGCATCCATCTGAAATGGCAGTAATTTTAAATACATTAGTTTAAGTTTAGTTTAAAAAAACATCTGAAATATTTGCCTCATTCTATCTCCCATCAGAGAAAAATATAAATATGTAGTTTTAAAAGAACTGTAAACAGGGATTGAGATGCAACTACAGGAACAGTAGGGAAGAGGGACAACAAAAACAAGCCAGGCTTACGCAAAGCCTAAATAAATCTAAATAAGACTCCTATCGGATTCACCTGTATGCAGTGACATCATTCATATGTACCAAATTTGCACACACTAAACCTTCATAGGGTGTCATCCTTCCTGCACGTTATCTGACAAGCGTTCCTGTTTTAAATCCATACAGAGAACATACATCCATAAACAGATTTTATCATTAAGGCTTCCAATATTAAAATTACCTGGCAGGTGATGTTAATAAAAGATGGT
This sequence comes from Burhinus oedicnemus, assembly GCA_008921705.1. Classification (NCBI taxonomy): domain Eukaryota; kingdom Metazoa; phylum Chordata; class Aves; order Charadriiformes; family Burhinidae; genus Burhinus; species Burhinus oedicnemus. The sequence continues at coordinate 2,092,655 of VFFE01007147.1, forward strand.
TCCTGAGAAGATGGGTACACTGGAAGATTTTTCTTCCCAGATTTTAGCAGCTCAGTTAATTCACAGAGATGATGCTGTAATTCTGTGAAGTTACCAGACAGTTTTTCTACGTTTTTCGAAACGTAACTTGCCTCCTTTTCACTTATTAGGTTATTCTTGTAAGAATTTGGTATTTTGGAAGCTGCATCTGCCTGCCTTTTTGGAGATGTTGGCTTGTTAGAAAATGCCAGTGATGTGGCGGACAGTGTCACAGTCCGATTAACTGGTTC
>VFFE01007147.1:2092973-2150479 GCA_008921705.1 Burhinus oedicnemus
TAATTTTAAATACATTAGTTTAAGTTTAGTTTAAAAAAACATCTGAAATATTTGCCTCATTCTATCTCCCATCAGAGAAAAATATAAATATGTAGTTTTAAAAGAACTGTAAACAGGGATTGAGATGCAACTACAGGAACAGTAGGGAAGAGGGACAACAAAAACAAGCCAGGCTTACGCAAAGCCTAAATAAATCTAAATAAGACTCCTATCGGATTCACCTGTATGCAGTGACATCATTCATATGTACCAAATTTGCACACACTAAACCTTCATAGGGTGTCATCCTTCCTGCACGTTATCTGACAAGCGTTCCTGTTTTAAATCCATACAGAGAACATACATCCATAAACAGATTTTATCATTAAGGCTTCCAATATTAAAATTACCTGGCAGGTGATGTTAATAAAAGATGGTTCCTGAGAAGATGGGTACACTGGAAGATTTTTCTTCCCAGATTTTAGCAGCTCAGTTAATTCACAGAGATGATGCTGTAATTCTGTGAAGTTACCAGACAGTTTTTCTACGTTTTTCGAAACGTAACTTGCCTCCTTTTCACTTATTAGGTTATTCTTGTAAGAATTTGGTATTTTGGAAGCTGCATCTGCCTGCCTTTTTGGAGATGTTGGCTTGTTAGAAAATGCCAGTGATGTGGCGGACAGTGTCACAGTCCGATTAACTGGTTCGGCATCGAGAGACTCAACACTCGGAGGAAAATTAATGGAAATCTTTTTATCTTTGAGGTCACTCATGTTCAACAACAAGCTTTGTTCATAAACAGGACTTTTAATTTCTTCAATGAGTTTCCTTCTGCTGGTAGGGGACTGAATGGCAGCACGATCTGGCATCAAGAGTCCACGGCTGAGAGTGTGAACATCTGTAGAGAGATCATGAGGTATGTTTGAAAGGTTCAAATTGGAGCTCCCATTAACTGATCCAGATGTTGAAGGACTCATTTCAAATACTAGTTCCTTAATCATCAATCGGATCATATACTTGTCTGATCTTGAAGAGGGAAGAAATGCAGGGTCAGTGAATTTTTGTCTTCCAACCAGTATCAGTAATAATTTATTGGTCAAGAAGCACAAACCCTTTGGTTTCTCATTTTTCTCTAGCTGAATTTGTTGAATATTGGGTAAATTGGATGAAGTCAGCGAATAGACTAAAATAACGTTACAAGTATTGGAGGCAACCGATACAGTTTGAGTTTTGGGGTCAAAAGCCATTATATCAGGAACCAGAATGCCTGGGATGCTAACTTTTTTGGTGGAGGTAACCTTTCTTTCAAAAGTCACCAAGATGAGATGTGAAGAATCTTGGCCACTTCCCGTTAGGTAGTCCTTGGGCCTCAGATGAAGAAGAGGACTGGAATCAGCACCCTGCTTGCTAGAAAGTATGTGAGTTAGATCCACAGGAGATGTAACAACAGACAAGGGCTTGTCAGAGTCCAGTGACTTCTTCCCTCCATCCATGGAATACTCTTCCTCACCGCCTAAGCTGGACTGCGAGGGGAAGGATTCCGTTTCAATGCTCGCTGGAACTTCAAATGCAACACCAGCATTTAAGCCACAGATTTTGTCTAGAGGAAGCTCAGTGGCAACAGCAACTTGGAAATTCAGAGTCGCTTCTACAGCACAGATGTAGCCTCCCACATCAAAGATGGGGCAAAAAGAACAAGGATTCAGTGTTTTCTGAGCATCATCCCAAATATAAGAATGAAGGGCACTGCCTACCCCCACTACTAAGCGACTGCCTTCCTTTGTCCAACAAGCACAGTGGATGAGACCGCTGCCTTTAATATCCGCTTTAATTCTGGAGTTGTTGAGATGAACAGAGTGTAAGACGGACGCATCCCGTGTGGTTAGCACAGCCAAGATCTCTTTCTTCGGATGCCACACGCAGCCTTGGGGGAGCACCGGAAACGGCTCGCTGATGTCGCATATCTGAGAAACTAAGAGCTTATTTCTTTCTGTGACGTTAAAACAGAGCTGCCAAACGGTGATATGCTTTTTATGTTGAACAGCGAGCAGAGCTGGGGCATCAGGGGGACACGGGCCCCAATACAGTCCATGGACATGTTCAAACTGACCGACAACACTCGAGTCACCAAATTTTGGTTCCCCATTATGAAGGTGTAAAGAAGTTAGTATCACCTGTTTCCCATCTGTCCAGGCAATACCATGCACAGGGTGAATTGCTTGGTATAAGGCATTAAGGCCAGTTCTCAGAAGCTTTGCCTTTCCTAGCTCCATGATTTTTAATGCGAGACATCTAAACAAATTAGAAAGAAAAGGAAAAAAAAAAAATTATTGTAGAGGATACAGGAGAATACCTGTATAATTATTTAGCTTATGACTCTGCCAATACTGGACTCTCCCTTCCAATGGAATCACTATACACATAATGTCCATCTATGCTTAATCCCCAACCACAGAATTTTTTGTTTATGATGTTTCCACAGTGAAATGCAATTTTAAGGTAAAGAAACTTTTTGGTTTACATAGGCTTAGTCCGATGCATTTTCATCACAACACCAGTTCTTTCGTTCTAATTGACAGGCTGCCGCTTCCCAGAATATTTTCAAATTACTTTAGTATCAAAAATCTTCAAAGTATCGCCTCTCACTCTCAGCTTCATGGACAATTTGTGATCAGATAAAGTAATCCCTTACAAGTATAACCAAGCATTAATGCATTATCTATAAATCTGATCCTGTATTAAGTGGGTGAGAATGAGGCATTTGTATGGTTATTCCAGAAAGCTCTCTAAAAAAGCAGATGCAATTTTGAGGAAAGTTAGGATCAAAGCAGATTTTTCTGAGGAAATGCATGAGAAGAGAATTTAAAAGAACTTATAACACAGGAGAGGGACAAACCCATCTACCCCAGCCACGAGTCATATAATTATTGCACATAAATAACTCACAATCTTCAACATCCCCTAAAACAGTGTCAGAGTTCACAAACCATCTTTTAGGTCACTACTGTTTGAGGGTAGAAGAGATGAAAGTACTAGGCACCTGACTGTGCCTGCAGACTGGTATTTACTAATACGGATATCTGAATATCCATACAAATACATGCATTTTTAAACGCTTTTTAAAAAATATCTGCAGCAATTCTGGGGACATTTTTATTGTTTGGGTATTGCTTTAGGAGTACTTATTTTCACAGTGTTCTGCAAAGTGAAAATTACTGGTTTATAGGTAGAAAATAAAACCACAAAAAACCTTCACTCCAGTATTTTTGAAACAACGGGTTACGTGATTTGCACGATGTCTCAAGAGAAGCCTTTTCAGTTCTCTCTACATAACAGCTTCAAAAAGGAGAATGGGAAACTACCAGCAATCATTATTCTCCGTAATCGGTAACCAAGTACCTGGGACATCCAGAAGCTGTATGCAAGGCACCAAAACTTCCAAAGCGTTCAGGATTTTACACATATTTCTAGGTTTTGAGCTGTGAGCAATCCCTACTCTGTGCACAGAAGCCAATTCAAAGGAATTGATGCTTTCCTCACTTAAGATTCTCTGTAGAGTTCGGCTGAGCTGCAAAGCCATGGCACAAAATGAGTTGCAGCTTTAACGGGAAACATAAAAAACAAGAAGTTTTTGAGAAAGTCAAATTGTCAAACTGGAAGAGTTTATCACAATGTGCAGGGCCTGGCACTACTCGGTATTTTAATTAACTATTTGTGGATGACCCCAAACTTGGAGGAAGGGGATTGGAAGAACCGATTTCAGAGACTAAAATTAGATAGAAAAAGTTATGTTATGATAACCAAGATAACTTCTTCTCAAACTAGCAAGTGCAAAATAATATATTTAGTAAAGAAAAAAAAAACCAAACATGGATACGTCTTCAGGAATAATTCCCTGGGTAGCAGTATAGCAAAAACCAATCTGGCTTACAGTGAATCACAAATTGAGTATTTCAGTAACGTGAGAATGTTACCAAATAAGACTATTCTAGAATGCTTTTAAGAAGGATGCCATACACAAGGGAGATAATTACCTCCCTTCCTCAGAGCTAACAGTGCCTCCACTGGAGTACTGAACCTAGTTTTAACAGTTCAAGGATGATGGAAATGCTTAACAGAGCTCAGGGACCAGAGAAACACGAGAAGTGGGTTCACTCAGTTTGGAGAAGATTGTGAGTGGAAACTTGCAAACACCCACGAGGCTGCTGACAAGAGAACACTGATCCATTGTTCTGCAGGTCTGCTCTGGATAGCACAAGATAATAATCAGCTTAGTTTCAACAAAGGAGATTTAGGTCAGCTATTAAGGAAAAATTCTACCTGTAAATAATAGCTAAGCATTGAAGTGGGTTACCTTGGAGAGGGGGAAAAGGCACTCCATGAATTTCATAACCTGTAAGAGCCAATTAAGTAAATGTCTGTCAGGGATAAGTACACTGGATCCTGCCTCACCGTAAGAGAGCACTCAAGATACTTCCCAATCAACTTCTGCACCATCTACCTGGTTCTCCTCTGAACTCCAGTATAACCAACCTCAATCTTGTTAAACAACCGCCACTTGCGGGAAAATCAAAACCTTCGTTGTTTGTTCTTTAGGACTCTGAATCACACAGATGCTGCTGGGCAATACTTACCAATGGAAGGGAGATGATAACATGCCTCATAAGATATGCTCAGATACTAAGCCTCCTGGGCCATCTGGATACCTTCCTCCCATGCAAGAGTCATTTCACGCTATCCCAAGCAGACCTGGAAAAGCAAGAGCAGCAGGACACCCGCTGGCCATTGCGCTCCAGCCGCCTGGTGCCCAAAACCGCCCTCCCTCAGCCCACCGCCGCTTCCAGCCACACAGGCCATGGATATTCCATGCTTCCAGCCGTGCAGGCCACGGTGCTCAGGGCGTCAAGGTGTGCCACCGGCGGCGAGGCTCCCGCCAACGGCCTCCGTACGGGTGGGCAGCCCCTTCCACAGCCACCCCGGGCCTCGCCTCACGCCCTCGCACCCTCCCCGGCCCAGCGGAGGGCCGAGCTCCCCTGGGGCGGCTGTCACACTGCTGCCACAGCCCTGCGGGCAGGCCGGGAAACACGGCGCCTGCCCTCAGCCCCTCTGGGCAGCCGGCGGGGTGGGCGAGCTGTAGGGGACACTCCGGCAGCCGGGGCACCGGACAGCCACGGCAGAGGGCACGACAGAGCGCCCAAACCCGCCCGCCCGCGCCGCTTCCCCCGCGCCGCCACCCGCCGGCACCAGCGAACCGCCGCCCCCCGCGCGGGCCCGCCCGCACCGATATTCCCCACCTGCCCCAGCGGCCCGCCCGTTCCTTCTCCTCCCCGCCACCGCCAGCAGCCTCACCCACCCAGCGGCTCAGCCCGGCTCTAGCGAGGCGGTCCCCGCGGCCGTGCAGCCCAGCGCGGCGCTAGACTGTGGCGGGCACCTCCCGCCCGCGGCCCAGTCCCGCCTCCCCGCACCGCCCGGCCGTGGGGGGGGGGGGGCGTGGGGAACGGCAGCGACGCTCTAGCCGGGCACGCGTGAGCTCTATGACCCCGCAGGCGGCGCCTCCGAGAGGCGGGCGGTAGAACTACAGCTCCCAGGAGGCCACGGGGCGGGGCGGGGACGTGCCACGCCCCCTTCTCGCCACCCCTCCGGCGGGAGGCGCGCGCCGCCTCCTCAGGGCGCCCCAACGGCCGCTGCTGTAGCTGAGGTGACAGGGGCTTGTCCCCTCCATCGCTCCCGGCGGGGGGGACGACACATACCGTGTGACATGTGCGACCCGCGCCCCCCTGGCGTGGCCGCATCCGTGTAGCTGTCGGTGAGGCCTGAGAAGGGAGCAAAGGAGGGAGGAGACGCCTGAGGCGGGAGGAGGTTGAGTCCCCAGTGTGGGGTGTCCCATCGTGTGAGGGTGACTCAGGCATCAGCCCTGTGACTGGCCTGGCCTTGCTACCAGGGACCAGTTGACCACCCCGCCAGCCCGGGCCGCAGGGTGGTAAGGTAGATAGTTCCTGTGACCCAGCAGGTGGGACGCTGCTCTGAACGCAAAGCCTGCAAGTTTCAAGAGTTGTTTGGATCCTTCTGCACAAGATAAAGATGCAAAATGAGATATGTGCCTGCTTTGTTTTGGGTTTGTTTTTGTTTTTTGTTTTTTTTTTCCTTGGGAGGTCACACTTAAGTGAAGAAAGCATATAAATATGATACAGAACTACTCCAGTACAACTTCTTTGGTTCTGATTTATTGCATTGGGCATAACTTCTTCTAAGTCTCTGAGGCCTTTCCAAAGTTAATTATTTTGCAAGGCTGTGCCACTTTGTCACTACTTAGTACTGCAGAGCAGTCTGGTCATCGTACAGTTTTTGAAACCCATACTTCTGATAGGATGTTGAAAAACTGGAAAGGATGCCTTAAAGAGCTGCCAAAGGTGTGAAAAATAAGCTTGAAATGGTTGCAAGGTCAAATCTGTAAGTAGCTCAAACTTGCCAAAAGAAGAACACTAGGTGGTGACTTGGCTATATTGCATGAGTGCCTTTGCGGAGAAAAAAAACAGAACTAAGGAGTTCTTTAAGTTAGTGAGGGAAGGTTTACCAAGAGCCATGGATGAATTAAAATAATTAAGACACAGCTGGAGTTTGACTGACCACTAGAATAAACTACCAACGGAGCAGATCTTCTACATGCATCTTCAAGTTGAAACTTGGTGACTTTCAGGGACATACTATTTAAATGCAGATTTTGCGGCAGTCAAGACAAATTTCAGAGCTCAATACATGGGTTTTAGATGCAGGTGAGGATATGTATGCATCTGTGGGTTACAAGGTAAAATTCCATGTACTGTCTCAATCCAAAAAAGGTCAATGTAATTTGACTGTTCTATGCCTGACAGGGCACCTGCAAGACGCTGAAAGATGGGTGGGTGTGTTTTAAGGACTGCAAGGAGTAAGAACTCTCTTCTTTTATGTGATTATACTGGAAAAGGTTTGTGGAAGAGAAATTCCTGCCATTCAAACTGAAAGTAGTTAGTTTCCAGCTTTCTTTGGAAGCTTTTTCAGCAAAGGAGAAGTGGCCGTGGGATAAAGACAGGGATGGCTGGAGGTGGAGAACAGGATTTGTTTGAACTGTTGTATTTTTGAAATGAAAGAGAGTCTTTCTGCCAGCTTCAGGCACTTGATGCTGTGAGTTGCAGTAAATAAAAACCCACGTTTTGAGATAATTAATAGATTTCTAAGGTTGCATTTTTAGTCCAGAAAGATAAGCAGTGGACTCAAATGCCATCTTTTCTGTGTTGCTCCACAAGTACACACTCTCACGTGTATGAGAATTTACCAGAAAATGAACAAACACGGTTTTAGTTTCTCCTCTCTATTTTCCTTTTTCTCTGTCATTGACAACAGGCAGGGTGCACCTGTATAGAGAACAATCCAAAACTAGCTCAGAACTGAAAAGGAAATCTGAAAAATTTCCTGTAGAAATCTACTCTTATGTTCACAATATATGTTAATATACTCTCAGGGTTAGTGCCTTAGTATATTACGTCTCTCAAAGAGGTGAGTAGAGATGAGCCCTCCTTCAGAGATGGCAATGGCGATCATTTTATTTGCTCTTGTTCTTTTAGCTCTGGGAAGTACACACTTAGCACAGTTCTAAGAACAGAACAGCACTAGGAATTTCTGCTCTCTCTTGCCTGTGCCTGTGTCGCACCTGGTGGGTTGGAAAGGGTTGTTTTCCAGGTTTCCAGTTCAACTCCCTTCTTCTCTGTACAGGACTGCATATGCTTCAACACTCAACACTGTATTACAGCAGTTATTGGCATAGAAGATGCCTGGGGTGCTTGGTCCTGTGCATGGCAGAGGGTAAGATGAAGGCTGTGCTTTCAATCTCGTTCTTCCTATGGATAACAAATAAGAGTGACTGAAAGCTACACCTTCTAAGGCACTAATGATATGCCCTGCGATTTTTTTAGATTGATGGTGATGCGGTTTGAAAGTGCTGTCAAGCCATCTATAAATAAGAAAACTTTTAGGGCCGTGTTTCATCAGTGAGGCTGGCTGTGCAGCATTTTACTCGGTGCCTGGCACCGGAGAGTCAGCTCTGAGCTCTTCCCCTTGTGTTTAAGGCAGAGTTAGCCACCAGAGGGCTTTACTAGACAGTAACAGTTTGCCAAGTATAATTATATTCCTGTAATCTCACAAAGAGTCTTGTTTAACAGTAATGATTTAACATTTTGCTCTTTTCATATAAACTTAAATTGACCATCCATATTAATATACAGAAATAAACATGTAAGAATTGTTTTATTGGGTGGAGAGACAACAACTTAAGAATGCCTCAGAAGATCTTTTCACATTAAATGTTTATTTTTGTTTCCTATGCCTATAATTATACAAGTAAATATTGTTAAAGACTCTGATTTTCATCATGTAAATTCTCTTATACGTATAAAGGCTAATTGAGTTCTACAAATGAACCAAAAATATCGGCAAAACTTGTAGTTATTTGCAAATCTGTAAAATATGGTCAGTTGTGTAATATTTTGATTGAAATGGAATTGTCTCAGCCTACCAGAGTGCTGGGATGGTGTGTAAGTAGCTATTATTACACCTAGGTGTTTATTTCCATGCCCAACAGTGTGTATCTTATTTGTGTAACCACAAGCTGGTTAGTTTGCGATGTGAATAGCATGAAAATTGCTGTAGGCTACTTGGCCAGCAGCCACTGGCCATGGTTAGTCACACAGCCATGATGTGCATAGCCACAGCGGTTATTTCTCAGTAGCTGTAATGCTATAAACATCTCTTGTTTTCTTTCTTTTTTTCCCCAGACTTTTCAAGCTGTCTACTGCTGATATATAAGATGCATCTGTTACTTCAGGGATTTAAATGATGCAGAGCCCCTTAGGAGATGTATATAAGGCAGAAATGGGGCAATGAAATTATGCAAGAAAAAGTGTTTAAAAAGCTGAAATTACAGAAGTCGTTTCCTATGGTCATGCTCATTTAAAGCACACATTTTGTCTTTTAAAAATATGTGCTTACATTGAGTCAGGCTTTTCCTTAAACACTGAACAGTTTCACAGATCTGTTCTCAGTCCCTGCACTGAGAACAGATTTGTGCTCTTATAACTTAATTTGTTGTATCATTTGGGCGTCTGCTTTTCAAATTAGTTTGATACACAACATTAATAAAAATATAGGACAGTTTGAGAAAGAAGAGTTATGAATACCTGTTAGAGGGAAAGAAAGGCAGAGAAAGAAGGTGAAATGGATGTGATGGGGAGACATGCTGTAGAGATTATTTATGCACTCTGTAGATTTTTTTCTTTACTCTTGCTGAATATGTACGCGTTCAAAGAACGTAATGTTATAAGGGAAAAGAATGAAGATACTTTCTGTTAACTTCATAAGTGTAATTTTTTAAAAAGCATATTTAATTCATCTTATGGACACTACTAAATGAGCAAGTTGATCTCATCATCATATTTCTTAATGGGAAAACTTAATGAGGCACTGTCATGTAATTTAGACCTCCAAAATGTGATGTGGTAAAGCCTAAGATCAGTAGCTAAAAGGTACAGATGTTTTATGTGCTTTTTGCTATTAGATTAAAAATGTTTCTTCGTACTTTTGGGAGGTGATTAGTAATAAAGATAATATAAGAGGAGCAATTTTGCAGAAAATTACCTAGACCCGAGTCAATATCATGCTGTAACAAGAAGGCAGACATCATTGTGGGATGTGTGAACAGGATCATTGTGTGCGAGACACATGAGTATCTTGTCTGTTCTGCTTGGCTGAGTAAAGCCAGAAGGGGTCACAGTATTTCCATAGTGTAGGCAAAACTGAATTTTGTGCTCTATAGTGCAAGGTCTTGTAGAGGGTTTCTTGTGGCTCCAGGCTTTGAGGAATGGAGAGGATCAGTGAAAATTTTGGGGATTAAGACAGTGATAAAGTGAGTGGGAATTACTGCTTTTTTCTGCAGCAGTAGCCACCACACTTCATCTCCGAAAGTAGCTACCACTCCACATCTCCTGAACCCTGCCTTAGCAGGTTGGACTTCCGCAGGTCCAACACTTTGCTGGTTGTTGTAGAGACAAAGGAGACATAAGCTGTTGTCCAAATTAGTTTTCAAAGAGTTGATTGTTGTCCACACCAGGAAGAAGGCATGGGCAATGTAGAAAACTCATACAGGGATGCTTTGTCACCCCCTGTAGTTGTTCACGCTGTGACAGCCTACTTTTTCTGTATGTAACAACCTACACCAGTGCTTTTTCTATGTCTGAAACAGACCTTCAGCTAAATTCTACTAACTGCTGCAGTTTAAGAGAGATACTGAATGCTAGCATAGGGCAGAGTAACAAGAGGTCCAGGGTGGATGTCTATGAGAGAAACTGAAGGAGTGGTATTGCTTAGAGAAAAGAAGACTGAAGGGGGATGTAATGGACATAACAGTTTTCAAGTATTTAACAGGCAGCTGCAAAAGACGAAGGACATAAACCATGAATAGTCAAAATCTCTGCTCTGAGGAAGGAAAATGGACCTTCCAGTCCACTAGAGTAAAGCTCTGTGTGAAACTAATGTGCTGCACTGCTGTGAAAGTGCCAGGAAGTAAAAATTAGTCTCCTGACTAGTCACACAGTTTGCTGTGTACCATAAATAACATGCAAAATGAAAAAAACATCATGTATATTAAAAAATGAGATAGCCTTTTGAGAGTATTTCTGTTTTAAAATTGACGTGGGTAAAAGAACTATGTTGCAAATAAGGATTTTTGATATGACAGTGTTCCTTTGGAATAATGTTTCCAAGGACATTTTCAGGCATACCTCTTCAGAATAAATAATAGCTTCTTTTAAATTACAGATCCTTGTAACTGTGGTTAGTCTAGAAGCAAGCTAATATACAAATCACATCCTCACAGATATTTAACAATATCATACCAGAGAGATTGTTCAAATCTTAATCTTTCTAGTAGGCACCTGGAGTTCCCTTTTACTTGTGCCACCATATATAGACACCTTTTCTCCTTCTTCTCACCATATCTTGCTGTGAGAATGCTTTCTTGTGGCAGTAAACGATTCAGTCCTAGATACTTCTATCTCCTACTGTTGCATTTTCTGTTTTCCTTTTACGTAACTAATCTGCAAAAGCACTACTTTCATCTTTGCTACTTCTTGGGTTAATCCTGCATTTCAGGCACACTGGTATCGTGCACAGTTTTCTTTTATGCTATTAACAGGTACGAGTGTTTTGAGATAACAGTGTATCAGTGTAGATCAGTGTAGCTACATTTTGTGTTGATAACAATATCATTGATACCTAAATAAAATGTTAATAAGGAAAGGTAGACATAGAAATGGAGATGACAGCTGTATACAAGTTACATGAGCATAAGAATATTTACAAACTGAGTGTGAAATTGTGACTTGTTTGAAGTTCAAGGGAAATTTTGACAGAAATTTGCAGTGGAGCCAGTATTTTGACTTCTACTTTTTTTGACTTATTTGACTTATTTTTAGGTGAACTAAGTTTCTAAGGGAGGGATAACAAGGGAAACAATTAGCATCATAGTTACAAATCAAATTGTGACTAGTTTGTTAATTGGTTATCTGTGGTAGGTAAAATGTAAATAAATGCAATGAGCATTATTGTAAAATGCACTGAAGTGTTAAACTTAAAAATAAATTTATTGATAATTACAGAGACACGGAATTCACTGATAGATAAAAGGTATGAGATAAGACAGCAATGGGCGTGTTAGTAATTAATTGATGTGACTTAAGAATCATGATGCCTTCTCCACTATGCTGGCACAACTGTGCAGCTGAGCTGTAGGTTGAATTGAGAAACCGATCCACTTTAAAAGTGTTTTGGTAGGTATTTTTAGCCGTGTAAATTTTTGGTTCCATGCATTTCCATCCAGTGACTGCAGGATGAATGAACAGGGGTCAGTGGAGAATGAAAAGGCCTTTCACCAGTATCGCTGTGGAAAACTTCACCTCAGCATCCCACAGCTAAATTTCAATTAGGACACTAGAGCTTTTCTTACATGGCAAAAGTTGATTTTTTTTGATTGCCGAAATTAGTACATAATTGTGAATTTTCTACTAATTTTTTAAATAAAGTTTGTGGATTGTGTCTTTCTGTACTGTACTGCCTTTTGTATTTTTGAAATATATTAAGTACGTTTGATTTGAAGGAAGTGTCTGTTGCCTCTAAAGTGAACTAATGGTTTGCATTTGTCTGGAGTTTTGGTTCATTTTTGTCTGTAGTATTACACTGTAGTGTTTAGATGTACTGCTCTCCTGGCTGTGTACTCCCTTGTCTGTTAAGATATCATGGTGCCTGCTGACAAGTGGGATGGATCCTTGCCAAAGGACAGAGGTTGTCGAGTACTAGTGGTTTGAACTGTCAAGTCTGTATAACACTGCAAGTGTAACCTCCTGTGCAGGAAGTCTTTCTGTGCCAGGACTCAACTTTGGCACCACATGCCTCCAAACATTTGATCACACCTGGCTGTTCACACATATGTGTCAAATAATAGTGGAGGAAAGGGAAGCATAAAGTTCAAGGACAGTGTTGGCTCACTGCAAGCAGAGGCTGCATTGCACTGAGCACTTTGGAAACTCATATGAGACCTACCCAAATGTCATTAGCTGGGAGATAATAGCAGTCCTCTACTTGTCCGTTAGATAATAGCACCAGCAGGGAAGTACTGAATCTCAGCAAAGTGAGTTTGTATTTAACATAAAGATTGTGCAATTGCCTCAGTCTGTTAGAAAAATGAAGCCATAATATTGACTGATTAACATTATATATAAACATATAAAATGCCTATTAACATATAAAACACTAACACTCATTTCTGTTGTGTGGGACAGTTGAAAACAAATTCATACTTTCAGGTGTGAAATTGCATAACCCCTGGGATTTACCTCGCCTGACTTCACATGCTTAAAAATTAGGTCAGACGAGTGTACGTCTAAAGGACTGAGCTGTTTCGTAATTGCAATCTGGTACTATATGTTGGGTTTTTAAGAACAAGTTAGATAAATATCTGTCAGGAGTTACTTAAGAATAATTGGCACTGTCCTGGGTTACAGAAAAGGACTCTTCAGCTACATATTGCATGGGGAAAATGGTCCAATGTTTGTGGTTTTCTGTTAAGACAGGAAAACCTGAAAGTAAAAATGGCTAAAAATATGTTCATTGTCCAAGCTGTGAAAACATAGATAAAAATGAGAATCAGGGGAGAGGAAGTTAGGCTTGATGATACTATTTATACTATTTCAGTGGTTGAAAATATATTAAAGGAAATTGATACTTAAGATTTTTCACATGAGTATAGATAATAATATTCTGGAGTAGTAGAGGAAAAAAGGGAAGAACTAGTTGAGGGTCATGCAGGGCCTACTTTATACACTGCCTCCAGTGATCTCTCACTTTTTAGCTATTATGAAGCATATCAAAGTAGTATTTCATTGTGCAAAGTCAGCATCATAGATTGGCCAGCAGAATTTCAGCTGACTTTGATTTTGTTGCATTTAATTTTTATATTGTTTTACTATTGTTCTTACAAAATTGTTTTCAAAATCAAAAAAGAAGCAGCCTACCTGGCATATAGAACTTTCGTTGTTAGCGTTTTCCCAAGGAGTGGGTCAATACAAGAAACCATGAAGAGTAAAGCAGACTGCTGCATGCTTAGCAGCAGAGTTATGGAAAATGTAAGGTAAGTTTTAACTTTACTTTGAAGCAGATTGTACTTTAAGTAAAGATACATCAACTCCTAAAAGTATACTAGGATCCATATAAATGTGCTGGATAAAGATGCAGAGTAATTAAAATGGAAATTTAGACTTTCTGGTATGTTGTTTATTCCCCACAGGGGAAATGTTTTGGAGGAGCTGGTACACCATTTAGTCTTCTGAGCAATACTGGTGTGGCATACTGAGTGTAGTCATTCTGCTTTGACTTCTACTTTAAGCTCCCAGTCTTCCTAGATTTCGCCTGATTTAATTACAGAAGACAGACTCCCCTACAGGGTGACTGGACAAGAACCTAGCACCAGTAGTCTCGTTGTTCTTCCAGAGGAGACTGTCCCTTCTGCTGGTGAAATAAGGAGCCTAAAAGAGAGGTTAGTGCCTTCATGGAATTGAGGTGAACAACTCCCTTTTTTCTAAACGGATCAATTTTGGCCCCATAGCACTTCTGGAGGATGGTGAATGCTTCTCAGTCTACACTTTTCTCCTTTTCACAGCCTACTGTCTGCTCAACTCATTTAGTACAAACTCTATCTTTCCGCACTTTCACTGTGCAAAAAGCTTCTGTACAGCTTGTGCTTAATAGAACAGTCGTCTTATATCTCTCTGCTTCACTGATTCTCCATCTGTTCTCCATCCAAACCAAAACTGACAATTTATCCTCTGCTTTGCATAAATCTCTTCAGCACTTCCTCCAGTGCTTTTATTACTTTCAATTTTAACTTTACAGCCCTGTAATAGACACTATACAAGGTAGTTCTGCAGTGCACTGCACTCTTAAATCATTACCTGAAACCAAATATTTCTCCATGCAATTGTTTTCCATTTCTAAGTGCATATATATGATTCAAACACTTATTTTCAAATATATGTACATAATAGTGTGTTCAAAAATGGGAGGGGCAGTGCTATTCTTTAACATAATACAATTTTAATTGATATATAGTCTATTTTTCCTAAGCCTTCCTATAAAATTGTAAGTGTCCAACAAGATGAACATTTGTTACCAGGCTAGATGTGCTGGGTGATGATAGCACGTTCAGGCAGATTAGTTCCTACTTCGAGTCAATAACCCTTGAATCATAGAGCAGGGGAAAACAATGTCACCAAAGTATAACAAATCCAAAACTTCATTAAGCATTACAGAACTAAGTTTTCTACTTTTACCAGCAGTTATACCCTGAAATTGTTTTGTCACCTAAAAGTTTATTTGCCTCTTTTTATCTCCACCAAACCAAACTTCGATAGCTGTTCAAAGAAGCTCCTTTCACTCCTCCTCAACATTCAGATTGTTTTATAGAAGAGTAATACAGGAAAAATTAAAATGGTAGTGTGACAGACTGACAACGACATGTCTAGTGATAATTACAAGTTCTGAGGCATCTTTGATTCCTAGATAGTTGCTGAAGTCTGCTAGTTAAGATTTTCACCTCCTCAGAATTCCCCTTTTGGCTGTTGCAACAGTGCTAAGGCATGAAGATGACAAAAGGTTATTTCTCTAGCAACAAGGAAGTCCTTGTGAATAACGTATGTAATGAACTCAAAGAAACTATATGGTACAAACAAAAGTGTCTTGGTGTGTTTTCAACCTGATAGGCTCAATCCTATTTTTCCTCAAGTTCATAAGTTTAGAGTGCCGGACTGTTCCATGTAACATTTTTTGTGTTTCACTAGCCTCATTTCAAGTGGACCAAACTATGGGCCCACCACCTGTAGAAGATAATATTTGTAAGAAAAAGTTTTATTTCTTTCTTTAGTTAAGCGTAAGTAGTCCTCTAAAATACATCCTCCCATAATTCCAGTTAGTTATAATTAAGTTTTATTTTACTTGGCTATAGCATAAGTATTGTAAATACCAGATACTGTTATGAGACACAAGGATGTTGTTCAAGAGTATTTGCAGGATTAGAAACATCTGCTGCTTTAGTCTGGAGAAGAGAAGGCTGAGGGGAGACCTTCTTGCTCTCTACAACTACCTGAAAGGAGGTTGTAGTGAGATGGGAGCTGGTCTCTTCTCCCAAGTAACCAGCGATAGGACAAGAGGAAACGGGTTCAAGTTGCACCAGGGAGGTTTAGGCTGGACGTTAGGAAAGAATTTTTCACTGAAAGAGTTCTCAAACATTGGAACAGGCTGCCCAGGGAGGTGGTTGAGTCGCCACCCCTAGATGTGTTTAAAAGTCATGTAGGTGTGGTGCTTAGAGACATGGTTTAGTGGCAGCCCTGGTAGAGTAGGGTCAATGGTTGGACTGGATGGCCTTAAAGGTCTTTTCCAATCTAAACGAGTCTATGATTCTAAAATGTGCTATGTCATTTAGAAATCTGATAATGTCTTCCCTCACCATACTAAGTCTGTGAACCTCCATGTTACTTATTTGATTTCGGTGACTTGGGCTGATTTCAGTGAAGGAAATCACAAATTAACCCAGATTTTTAAAGCAGTAATAATAGAAATACCTTTTGAACACAATTTTAATGTGAAGTAGTGGGCAATCCAATTAACTAAGTAACTGTAAAGTAATAGATGTATTTAATAGTTAAAAGGTCAGACTTATTTTGTTTTGTTTTGTTATGTTTTTTTTTTACAAACGGGAATGCTCCTTGAGACTGCTTAAAAAGATCTTTGTGAACAAGGTAGTACAAATATACCCAGCTACATTGCATACCTGTGGTTGTAGGTGATTTAGAATGATGATTCCTTTGTCTTTGGGAAGATACTTGCATAAGAAGGACATTATTTCATTCAGTGAATTGAAACCATTCCTCTTAAGATTTCTGGCCGCATCACTGGAATGGTACTGATGCCAGACCTCCAAACCCATTAAGTGCCTTCAGACCTTAGATCTACCTTCTTGATCCAGCCTTGGTATGGGGTGACGTATTGTAACTGGATTTTAGCATATCTGTGCCCTATAAACAGGCTTGCCATGGCTCCCAGGCAGGGAAAAAAGACTATCCAGGAGTATTAACAAGACCCAAAATGCACGGTATGAAAAATAAGTCTTAATAGTAGTTTATATGTCTCATTCCTTTTATGGTTCCCTGAACATACAGGGTAAAGTGGGCATGCCTTTCCATGGTTTCTGCTGGGGCCTGTCGAGCAGTACAAAATGCTAGGCCTCACATATGTGGCTACTCATTACACTTTACACATCTCTTTGCATTTAGAGGAATAAAAGTTAGGGAGTTCATTAATTTCTTCCCTTAAGCCTATTTCTGTCACCATAATCATGATAGTTTTAACTTCTATGAGTCTGTCTGCCTGCTTCTCAGATGTATCTGTATTGCCTCTTGTCTCTAACGTGAGGTTCATCTGACTAAATGTAAGTGTTTGTGTTTAAACTAGTTTTTGCAGTCAGTGGAAAGGAATAGGCACTTATTTACTTAATAAGGATGGTTCACCACATCGGTTTTAGAAATCTATGTTAGAGCATGAATAATCTGCTCTAGAAGTGCTTTTCTTTTTGTGATTGATCATACAGGAGTCTAGATGACAAGTTCAGTGTAGACACCTGCATTTAGCCAAATGAAGTTTACGTTCAATGTCTTTGATCCTTAATTTACCTTGCAAGGTTTTTTCTTTCCCTTCTGTGTGCATGTATAAATCTACGTGCTGTGTAAGACACTGACAGGAGACAGCGATGCAGCCTTTTTAGTAATTGAACATTTTCATAAAAAAATTAAGCATTTCTGAAAACGTTGCAGGTTTCCATGGGATCCAACTGTAACAGCAAAGAGACCCTGAAGGAGTTTTCCTTTTTTTTCCCTTCCTGGTTTTCCTTAATGAATATAAATGCTCTTTAGTTGTATTTTCTTCAGCTTTTGTGTGGACTGTACATACGTATTAGCTAGATTTATTGTTACTGCATGATTTTTAACATAACGTAGTTTCTCCAACAACATCCTGACCACAATTAAAGTAGAGGCTAGTCTCTCGGCTGCAGTCCACTAGCAGCTATTAATAACAACGGCTGTGGTAAACTTCACTCCAGGTCTGATCCTTCAGAAGAAATCATGAGGGTCCAGCCAACCCTAGGATTTAGCTATAGTGTAACCATGCCACAGATTTTACAGGTAAAATACATTGAAAGTAGTGAAGACAGCTTTCTAGTCACTCAGTTTCTGACACTGCAGAACGTCTCTGTATTGTATTAGAAAAGAAGGGCATTAGCGTTCACTGTTCAGAAATTATGTCACTCTGCTTGGTGGTTGCATTGAAATGCTTTTTCTGTAGGAGTGACCTCCACAGGCTTCTGAACTGTCAGTTCCATCTCTTATGATTATCTCTTGTGTTGCTTTGAATATTAATGGCACAAAGCCATCCTTGTCTTCAGTGAGCACAATCCAAGAAGAGCCTACAAAAATTAAGCAAAAAAAAGAAAATGAGTGTACTGCTCTGGTTACGTAATATGTACAAGCACGTTTTAAAAAGTCAGCCAGCACGCGAGCAGAGCAGGCTTTCTTTTTGTGCACTAAAGCCTTATTACACTAATGACATTAAGGTCTGAAAATCCATGTTAAACACACCTTTGTGTAAATGCAAAGGAGGGCTAAATGAAAGGTCTTGAAAGGTTTGAGGCATTTTGTCCTTTATTGAAATTGAGTTCAAAACCAAGATGCATATTTGCTAGGTCTGATAAACTACAGGTATCTCAATTTTCTGGAAACTCAGCCAGCCTTTCCCATGCTGACTTTTGTTCTAGTGACATCTACTTCTGCTTATGCTTTTTGCTCATCTGCTCTATCCCAATAATGATGAAGAGATCACAAAACCTGAAAAAGTTGGCAAAGAAAATGATTGTGCTGTATTTGGTCTAGAAGGAAGTAGGAGTTTCCATTTCCTTTGCTGTCAAGCCAAGATTGTTCAGTATGTTTTCAAATTCATATAGCAAATGGAAGCAAGTTACACCTTGAAGATGATGTACAAAAGATATCATGATTTATACAAGATGATCTACAAAAGCTGATGTCCTTCAATTATTTATTGAATCTTCTCAAAAAGAAGAGAATGAAAAAAATCTGAATGACATTTTTAATCCTTTTTTTTCTGAAAAAAAAGAGGCAAGATTAAAAAACAAAGACATCAAAATCACTCAGGTTCACTTTTTGTATTGCATATAAGCAGAAAATACAGCTACACCCCCCTCCTTGTTTTTTACTTTCCATTGCAAATCAGCTTGACAATGAAGCTATGTGTACCATGTATATTTTTTTAGTGATTAATCTGTTTCCTTTTGGACTGGATATTGCAGTTCTTATGGAAAATAGTGAATTCTCTATTTATCTTTTTTTGTTTGGCATTTTATGAAAAAAAAAAAATTCTGTGTCAACTGAAAGGCATTGTGGGAGCCCTTGTATCACATGTTTTTCTTAGAGCATGTGATCCTGTCGTTACTGAGCAGGGGCATTAGCTGGGATCTGAGGTAAAGAAAGTCATGTTATGTTCTGTTATTGAAATTTTTAATTTTGGGAGATAAACTGTATTTTGAAAAGGAATGTGAAAAAAGGAAGTGTAGAAAATCCAGAATAACCATGCTTAACTTTTGTCAGTCATAACAAAGCATGTTCCTGGACAAGGTAAATCTCCCCTCCTTATACTATTAGCAAAGCACTTTTCCAGGCTGCTATACTATTGCACGTTGTCATGTCACCTGTTACATCATAAGAAGATTGTCTTTCCAAACCATGAATCTTTAATCTTCTACTCTTAATACTTTCTGTCTAATTCTGGACAGACTTCAGATTCCATAAACAATGGGCCTGAAAGTGGAAATTCTGCTGTCCAAATCAATAGTTATGTTGTTGGTCAAATTGATAAAGCATACCCTTTTGTGAAACTCTTGGGACTTTCTATTTTCATCCATTGAAATGTTTGAAATTCTCTGTGTCATTGATAACACTTGCTCTTAAGCATATCCCACAAAGTATTTCAATGGTGGAAAAACCTTGTGCAGGATGTACTCCCCTTTTGCTGTGCACAATTATTACAATGATGACTTGCCGAAAAGAGAGACTTCTGTGTGCTAATACCAGGGCACCCTATGACAGGCTATATTTAGTACGGGTAATGGTATTACAGTCCTGGGCTTAAAGTGCACATGATGAGGCCAAGTTCATTGCTCGCATGACTCCGATGATCTTAATAGCCTTGCTGTGTGTGGGTATGAGTTTGGCTTACAGTTGTGAACTTCTTTTTCCCAATATATTCCAGTTTAAGTGTTTATTCATAGTCAAAAATGCCAGGCTGTCATTGCAATACAACCACGCTCTTCATTACATCCCCTTTAATTATACAGTATTAAAGGATGGGAGTGATATTTTTAAACATCACATTTAATATTCATGCCTTGTGGCAAAGGGAAGCTTTAGGAATATAAACCTGTACTGGTCAGAACTGAATAAAGAGCTACATAACTACTTCTGCCCCAAACTTGATAATTTTGAAGGGTTTTGGTGAGTTTAGAAAGCTTCTTGTTTCAGTTATTTTTTTTGCTGTCAACAAACAGACTCAATTTCAGAAAAGCCAAGTACCACATTGAACAGAAAGAGGGACATGTTAGGATGATTCTGAGACATGTCTTTTTGATATCTCTGAAGTCTAATGCATGAAATTGAGGAGTAGTGTTCTGCTAATTAAATTTTAAGTATTCAGCTGTTCTGTAGAGCTGAAAATAGGTTTTCTCACAGGCACATTATTTATTATTTTCATACTGAATGCTAAAGCGCTTTTTTCATTATGGGCATTTGTTTCCAAAATCAAGAACTCGAAGTTCAGGTTAAAAATGGCATCCTCCATGCCATGCAACAGCAAAAGCCTGCTGGGAAATAGCTCAGGCCTCTACAGCAAGTGGATTTTTTTCATACATGCCTGCACTGCACTGTACAGTCAAGAGAGATTGTTGACAAAAATATGAAACTTGCATATGCTTATTTTCTGGAACAACTCTCAGAAACTGCTGTAAGCCAGGGGAAAAGTGAAATGGCCCAATGTGTCTTGGATAAAGGCAGCTCCACTGATCTGTGTTGTATTTGTAGCCCCTTTTCTTCATTTTTGTGGTCAACAACAAGGAGATAAGCAGAATAGGAATGGCAGAATGATGCGTATTTTACACCTCTCTTTCCCACTGTCCTTGGTACCAGCACCAGGAACATCCCAGGCCTGGTTTCTTTTTCATCAGTAAGCCTATTAAATAGCAGTCTGGTATATAACTGTCATTATTTAGAAAACTATAGCTTGTATTATTACTTTTCTTTTTGATTTCACCAACAGTTTAATTCATTTCTCATAAGACAGAGTACACCGATTAAGCCAATATGTCTCAGCTTGTCAGGGCTTAAGACAAGGGGTAAGACAGAGAGTAATTTATGGATCTCTCAGTGTGAAAACCGTGCAAGGAGATCATAATTACAGCCAACTACTGTGTACTGTAAGATCATAATATACTTAGACTGTGATGAGAAGAGCCATTAGAAGCAATATAGAGAAATGGCTAAAAAATAACTGTATGTATATTGCTGAGAAAGTAACATACATGAACAGACAGGCACAAGGTAATTCAGAGACCAGTCTGGAGCTAGGATTTCCCTAGCTGCTTCTGTCCTTACAAGTTAATCAGTGGTGGGTGGTAGAAATGTGAGGCTGGCAAATTAGAACATCGAGCTTCGTTGTTTATCTTACATTAAAATAATCCCAAATGCTACATAATACATCTATATATCTACATATATATCTCATATTCTGAGAATTAATATTCTCTATTGTCAGGTCTGGAACATGCTTGTAAAGATGGGCAAAGCAAAATGCCAGAAGGTCTCAAGGAAGCATTTCTATTTGTAGGTAATACAGTGTACTGATTATTTTCTCAGCCTTCCTCTGTAGAGGCATCTAGTATATTGCTCTGGTAATAGGTAGTTCTGCAGTTACTTAGCATTTAAGTGATTTCAAGAGACACTCTGCCATATTTCAGACAAAGGAAAACACATACTTACCAAAAAAAGTTAGCTATCTCAGTTTACTACAGTATGCGGTAATGATACTACCACAAATGCCTCTTTTAAGCTAAAAATCTTAGGTGAAACCAGATACTAGAAATAAAAGGAACATACCGTGTTTCATTTCAATAACGGGCAGATCAAACAGCTGCTGGACTAAATTCAAATGGATCTTGCCATCACAGAGGAGAACATCTTTTGTTTCTTCAGTAACTGCTCCATTTGAAAAACTTTTCTTCAAAGGCATATATGTAAAAGAAAAGATCTTGTTAAAGGCTTAGACATTGTGCCTGAGTTCTTTTAACCATTCCTCTGCTCTTACTCCTTTCAGTTCTTCAGTCATTTTGGTTTTTCTTTGTCTTTGCTACAATTTATAGATGATGCCATCATGCAGTGCAATTCTAAGCACAATCTCACAGTCCCATGTGAAGAGGAATATGCCTCTTTGGTTTTTGCTTTGTGTGCTTATGCAGCTCAAAACTGCATCAGCCCTGTATATATAATGTATTATGTCATGCATATATGTGTCCATTGAGCCTTTCTGCCTAAAGAGACAGTTCAGTGGAAGGGAATATATCATGCCTGGAATGAAGTTGTCCAAGATGCTACCACAGCAACTGAGTACTCTGCTCAGTTTCAATTGTACGCGTGGGTGGTTTTGATAGTCATTGTTCAGCTGTTTCACCCCAGTAAAATAACCTCAGTTCTGGTACAGAGAGAATTACAGAGAGATTGGACATAGCGATGGTCTCTCTGAAAAGCTGTCATACCAAGGTAGCTTGGGAATCCTGTAACTTTCTTTGAGAGAGATGGAATGTATGGAGTTACAGTCCTGGAATTTGCTCTGACATTCTCTAAAAGAACACACTTGAATATAAAGGTGGCATATTCATGGTCCATGAAGTTTAGCTGGCCTTGAGAGTCAACACCTTTGTGTTCCATCGTTGTGATTACTGCAAAGTGCAAGGACCACAAAATAGTTGACCTAATATGGTTAAGGAGTGGATATATATTTGCATTTACATTTTCCTATCTGCTATCATTTGAAAGTCATTTCAGCATTAAAAATTTTCCAGTGACTCAATACCATTATAAAATATATGTGAATTGGACATTTTCTTCTAAATATACTTTGCTAAATATACTTGCTATACTTTGTCCTGTGAATTTCACTTTGTTCTTTCCCCTCCATACTTTCCACCTGTGTAGTTCCCATGGGTTATGGGTTTTTTTTTTCCTTTGGCATCCCCTGTGTTTGCAATTCCCCCAGATTTAACGTATTTGTTATTTGAATGAACAGTCTAGGTATCCCATTTCCTAGACTTTTCTGTTTCATACATTCAGAAGGGATCCAAGTTAATGTTTTAGAATGGGTTAAAAAGATGTCATCTATCCTAACTCCTATTCTAGTCCTACTCTGTCTGTGTCTACGTCATACCCTTGAATCTTTCTTGCTAATATGAAACTTACAGTTGAATGAATTCACAAATGAATCTTCTATTTCTGTGCATAGTAATCTAACCTTTGACTAAATAAACGTCTCTTTTAATGCTTGTCTTACTTTCTGATTGTGCTGTCTTTTGACTCAGTCGCTCTCTCAGTGAACACGTGCTTTTTTTGCTGTGTAACAACCTTTCTAAATTAATCGCTTCCATTTTTCTGTACATAGTATGTATGCTGTCATGCAACCACATTGGATTCTGTAAATCAGAATGTCTACCAACTGTTGCAAAAGTATTTTTTCCCCACTCTATCATAAATTGGCCATGCAGATAGTCTATCACCGATTGTTACTTATTTATGTATTCTGATTGATTGAAGATGTAAGAACTGTAAAAATATCCGTTAAAAACGTAAACTTCCCAGCTTTCAAAGGTCTTCTCATCTCTTTCCCCATTCAAAACAGCCAGAATTTTGTTGCTGTGTAATTAGTAGGGAAATACATAAGAAATGCATCAAAGGACTACCATTTTCTTAGTCATAAATGTATAGTAACTTTTTATTACAGCTATAATATATAACAGAACTTCTTTGTCATTTTTAGGTCTCTTCAAATTATACGGTACTATATTCTATTGAACCTAAATACACTTAAAACTCAATGGGCTGAATGTTCAGCAATGAGCACGTGTTTTGCATTTACATTGCAAAGATGCTATTTGCCTGTACAGATATTTGTGCAAAGCTTTTCATTGCTGCATATTGTGGATTAGTACATCTAACAACTACTTCATTTTCCTGAATTCAGGTTGAAATAACAGAGTTAATTCAAACTTGTACTTCAGTTAATGAGTTATAGAAAAATGTGGACTGTAAATGAGACAAGCACATTGCCTTGACCCAAGTGTTTCATTTTTTCACATGGATACACTTCAACTCAAGAATAATCAGAAAACAATCTAGCTCTGCCTCTGTTGTCTTGAAATCAGTTGAATGGAAATGTATATTAAGGATGACTTCATCCAAGTATGTCTCCTACTTAGCCTTGCAAGTTATTATTGGAACAGCCATTAAAAGTGGAAGACATTTTTGTATATACAAAACTACAGGGCATCTATTTTTTATCCCAACTGGTTTTTCAAGTACAGACCTCAAAGCTTAAGTTTCAAGTGGTTTGTCTTTCATCACTTGTGAGCATTCATATTAGCTATTCTCTCTGTTTTTGTCATATACTTCTGTTTATAATGATAAACTTAATCATCTTTACATTTTATTTTTGTCTCCTGGCAAATTCTGTCAGGTCAAGAATCTTTCTCTGTTTTAATCTTCTAATTATTTAGCCTTTTATGTTTAATGTTGAGTTTAAGTGATGATGACATGCCTTCTCTTTAAGCAATATGTTCACACACATCATATTGTGTATTAACTGATTTAAATGTATGCCTTCTTGAGAGATAGGTAACTGTTAGTATCCCCTTTTTATAGATGATGAAGTCCTTTTACTGGAAGATTAGGAGATTCATTCAAGGTCATGAAATTAATTTGTGACAGAGTTAGAAAAACAACTAGAATCTCACCTCAGTACTTCCCTTTTTCATGCCTTAACCCAAAGACCATTTTCTAGTCAAATCTAAATTTAATCCACCTCTTCCCAAAATATGTATCTCTGTTTTTGCTGTGTTGTTGTTTATCTCCAATAGAAGACAGAAGACTTACCATTGTCAGATTAAAAGCCCATAATGTTAGTTGTTTTATCCTAAACCAAAGTTTATTGGTAGACTAAGAACATATTAATCACAGAAGGACCAAATATATTTCCACATACATGAGTGGATATTTTCAGATTAAGTTTCTTTAGCCAGCTTCCTGTAGTGTGTCAGGTCCAACTCTCCCTCAACAAAAATCCAATAGAAAGAAACCATCAATTCAAGAATTTTTTTCCTTCATCCGGGCCATCCTGCCCCTTGATCAGATTTTATAACCTATAAAGGGTCTTCTGGGCTGCAGCCAGTCCATCACAGCGTTGCCAAACTCTTTCAAAACCCATGGTTTGGAATGCAAATATATATGGGAAGAAAATAATTTACTAAGGTAAAAAGAGGTCCTGATTTAGATGTTATACTTCATATGTCTGCATGATAAATAAACATGTCTTTTATTACTTTTTTGAACCCCACTGAGGAGTCAGCTAGTTCTGCCTCTTGGCCTTTTTCACTATCTTATATTTCCTAATGCACTGCCTAGAGTTTCCTGGATGCTAAGATCATCTCCACAAACTTAAATTCAATGACTGATGAAATAGTGAGGTAAATAAGAATACGCGTACCAATCAGAATTGTTTTTACTAACACTGGGTTAATGATCGATTGCAGTTTGAATGTGTCTTTGTTGCATATGGATGTCTAGAAATGTTGTATGTTTTTCAGATGAGGCCTCGCAGCTGTGTTGCCTACTATTGCATTACTTACTGGATGTACCTCACCTATGTACCAACAGATTGCCTTTGTTCTTTTCATAAACGTATCACGTTTTTGGTCATCTTGTAGTCACTTAACATGTGCAACCTTTTGTCATCCTTCCTTGTTTCCAGCTAGTGAATATGCAGTTCATAGCAGAAATTCCTTCTGTTAATCCTGGAATATATCAGTGTGCGCTTCAAATTAGTTCATTTCAATCAACTTTTTTTTATTCTAGGTCATCAAATTACAGGTGTGATAACCTGATCCTCTATTGACTACTTCCTATCCTACTACTGACTTTATGCTATACACAGATTTTATTAGCATATCTCATCAGATCATTAATGAAACTTTTAGATTAGCCTGAAGATCAATCATGAGAAAATCCTCTAGTAAATGTCTTTCATTTTCTTTTATATTACTGTCACTGTTTACTATGTTCCTTCCAGCTAATTCCTTAACTATTTTATATTTCTTCTATTAATCCCTATTCTCTGCTGTTGAACAAATAATTTCCCCAGTGGCATGATTTCAAGTACTGTATTGAATTACAGGTATTTTAAATATTCTTCATATCCTTTGTGTTAATAATCTGTTCTTTTATAAATGAAAGGTATCAGGTTAGTCAGTCACATATATGCATTGTAAGATGAATAGTGCTGTAGTTGCCTAGAACTCTCTTTTCATTTTCTTAGACCCTTGATTTCAGCTGTGTCGTGCTTCAGTAGTAATTTCAGTTTTGATACCTTAGTACCCATTAGTCAGCTTGCTTTTGCCTTTCCCCCCACATTCATTGTGTAGGATGAGAAAAAAATGGTAAATTAAATAGACGTGGGGGATCTGGCCGAGAAGACAATGAAAAGAGAGTTAGATGTCTAAGGAAGAGCACTGAAGAGAAACGGGAAATATGATTTTTGGTATTTAAAGTGCTGCATGTCATTAAGTCTTGTGCAGCATTGCCACTGGTAGTATTAATTAGGTTTGACAGACTGCACTGCTCCCCTTTCCTGTCATGATTCCTACTGTTGCTGTGATTCCTTTTTGATTTTTGGTGGATCCTGAATTTATTTTGGTGGAGATCTTAATGTCTTTGCTTGCCCTTATGTGGGACATTGCAATTGCAACCCTAATTAACCTGTCAGAGAAGCATAAGCCTGTGAAATGTTTACATTGGAAGAGATCTGAGGTGCTCAGGGGTGCTTAAATCCCAGTGCAGTTTGCATTTATAGTGCACATCAGTATTTCAGACGATATGATGCTAGGTTTTCTCTACTCCTGGCTCCTTGTTAATAGTGCTGCAATTACTGTTTCAGGTATATTGTCATCTAAGATACATCCTTTGTCCTCATGCTTGTGCTTCCATGATCTTTATATTTTGAGTGTGTATGGGTTTTTTAACTCAGATCTTTACTTTCTTTGCACAATACAAAAACTTGGATTCATTTTTGGCATTACATATTCCTTTTCATTTGCGTCTATGTATCCAACAAACAAATCATCTGGTCTAATAAAAGGTATTGTGTCTCCTTTACAAACCCTGCTTGGCTGCTATTGATCCGTTTCAGAACATTGTTGTCAGAATTTGTTCTTAACAAATTCCTCCACCTTTGCTCAAAATGTTATCCATGCATTAATCACACCTTGTCTTGACTACTGCAGATCTTTATTTTACAGTCATCCTAAATCTCTTCCCTCTAAACTTCAGGATGGCTGACTAGTTTCTTACTCCAGGGAGCAGCCACATCACCTTCCTCTTCCATCATTTTCATTACTTTCTTTCTGTTGCTCAACCCGAGTCAAAATTGCCCTTTGGATTTCAGAAAGGTTCATGGTCTTATTACAGCTGATCATTGCAGCCTGGTCTTTGCTCATTTTACTGTGCCACCCTTATAACCCCTTTCTGTAGCTCTACTTCATGTAATTCTATCAGAAAAACTTTACTGCCATATGTTTGGATCCTTTCTATTCATCTCCCAGCTCTGTGTAAAAAATTGTTTATTTTATAGCTGACCTTGGCAATAAAGTTTCCCATAGTAAATTGTATAAAGATGCTATAAAAATACAAATTGACTTGTATACAATTATTGGTGAGTGCTAAGAAAAGGAAATCATGGTGACTAATTACTGAAAAGATATTTATTTCCTGTTTAATTATGCAATCTATGCTCTCAGTGATACACACTTTTGACATAATACTGCTTGTGAGCAAAATGTTGGAGTTTTAAGATATTCTTCAGATTAAGATGAATCTTGTTCCTCCTAGAGAGTTTTGCCTAAATGCCATTAATTTCAAATCCAGATTGGCTTTATTTCCACTGTAATTAGCTTTTGAATGAGGCTATTTTAAATAGTCTGCAGCTGTTCCTTTTCTTGGGGAAAAGGATGAAAAAAGTATCTTTTTGCAAAATGAAACAGAAACAAATCTGTGACAGATCCTCATCTCATTTCATCTTTTTTTTTTTTTTAAATAATATCCTCTTACTGCGTCTGTCTGCCCTCCCACTCTATCCTGAATCACAAGTCTGTATGTGATGAAAAAGCAATAATATTTGCTTTTCAGGGCTGAATGATCAAGTCACCTCTGGTGGCTGAATGCTATTACACAAGTGATAGTGCAGTGACATTTCCAAAGTGTGAGTGATCATGTTTTTCTTTTATGGCCACGGGCTGCAAAGAATATAAATTCTGGTTGTACTGCATGGACGTGACTTCAGAGGAGTTATAGGTAGGCTAGCACTAACAGAATAAACAAAGATCTTGAAGACTATTTAGTGGGCAGACATTATGAATTATTAAGTAATACATGTTCTGTTTTATATTATGGTTTTCTAAGCAGAACTGGAAACATACATAAATATGTCAATAATGCTTCTGCACAACAGTGTTCATAATTGCCTGTTAATTATTGCTACATTTTTATCTATTATGTTTTAAACTTTCCTTTTACGTTTTTAATGCGTAAATATGGTTATGCAGTACTGATCATTATATTTTACAGTATAATAGATTTCTCAATCAAGATTGAGCCTCTGCCTTGCTGGGGATTATACAAACACTTAAGAAGACATGCACTTGGCACAAAAAGCTGAAAGATAATGGCCATATTATTGACTGGACTGCAGTGTTCCTAAAGCTTAGAATGTTTTCCACAGGCTGATATTTATATCATAAAGCAATAAAGCTATTTCCTGACTTTTTGTACTGTGAACGAAGAGCCTGGCTGGAACCCACTGCCCAGCTGGTCTCTGAGCTCACAGAGGGCTAATCAACTCCTGAAGGAGGAACAAGGTTCAGATGTCTGAATCCAAACTAATCAAAACAACTATTTTCTGAGAAAATTATTAGCTGCCTATGAAGCAAATATTTCCCTGTCTGTCTGGAGGCTTTTTTGCCATCAGTCTATTTTTCATTATTTTTTGGCATCATGCTGTGATCCTGTTAGATTTCAGAAGAGGGGCTGAACTATGCAAGGCGTTAGTTGTGAGACTTACACAGAAAAGCTGCTATGTGTATCAGAAAGACATTAAGTGGCTTTTTTGGAGTCATTATAATGTGGTACTAGCAGTGCTTTCTGCTGGCTCAATGTGAAACTAACCTGTTCAGATAAATAACAGTCTTCCTTTCTAAATGTAGGTAGTCTAGCAGTATTTTAGAAGCCCTAGTATTTTTTTCTTTGCTTCCAAAGAAAAAAAAGAGGTTAATTAATTCTTACCGCTTCTGCAAGCAAACATGCACAGTGACTTCAGATCTTAGATTAACGTTATGTGTCACAAACAAAACTTCTCTTTGGAAAGGTTAATCCAATCGAATCCAAGAGACAGGGCTGCTTGCTAAATAAATAAGTTGATTTATGTTAAGAAATCAGAATTAATTTGAACATGCTGGGGTAACAGAAGGGCTTGCTTCTTGGCAAATAAAATCCTAAATTATTTAAATAGACATGTTGCTTTTTTCATCAGAATTTGTAAAATGTATTCAAGTTAAATTATTGACTACTTCAGATCAAAAGCTTTGCTTTTATGCAGAGTAGGTAACATACTAGAATCTGCTTAAATGCCAAGTAAACAATTGCTGAAAGTAATGAATATGATTGAATTGAGTCACCATTCCCTTAATGAATGTTTAAGGAGGGGTACTTAGATGCCTGTATGGATTCCTTTAAAGTAAAATGGAGTCAAATTTGTTTGACAAATACATACTTCATCATCATCGTGATGTAATGTATTACTTTGACATAATGCTGCTTATGTTGCAGTAGAAAAGAATGCATTTATAATTGGCATTTACATCCTGAAAGCGAACCCCAGTTTTAGCAGCAGTACCACTAGCATTAGTGTGACCAAAAATATTATCAGTTTATTGTTAATATTACTGTGAATAATGCTAAGAATAATAGCCAGAAATAATTACCCAACCTACATTCCTTAGTTGAAATTCTTACTGAAGCCAGTAGGAATTTTGCCAAAGCAAGGGTGGGATAGGAACATGATGATTTGACATTCATCTGTTTATTTAATGAAATGCTAATTACATATTGACTGATTTTTTTTTATTTTTTTTTTTTTCAGAAAATTTGAAGTGGTAACATTGTTTACAAATTGACTATGTCCAGCTCTGAAGATTAGTGGTGAGAAATTAAAATAGAATTAAGCCAACTTCATGTCACGCCCATCTGAATTGTCCATAAATTGACATTCACTACTTTGTTTCAGCATTCATGGGAGTCTAGCTATCTTCAAACTTTGGATTTGAGCTCAGGTTTGAATTTATTATCATAGAATCATAGAATCGTTTGGGTTGGAAGGGACCTTAGAGATCATCTAGTTCCAACCCCCCTGCCATGGGCAGGGACACCTTCCACTAGACCAGGTTGCTCAAAGCCCTGTCCAACCTGGCCTTGAAGACTTCCAGGGGTGGGGCATCCACAACTTCTCTGGGCGACCTTTTCCAGTTTCTGGTGGGCTAGGCTTATCTCTAAACTAACATATAAACCTTTTGTACATTAACAACTGTTTGGCTTTGTTCTCTCTCTTTGATAGATGCACAAAAAATCAGCTAGTATTCAAGACAGTTGTGTTTAATCAAAGAAGAGCGAACACAAAATCTCCCATGTGAAGTATCCTCTAAGTTATCCACATCATCCTGAGTTATTGTTTCAATGGCAAATTATAATACCATTTTAAATTGAGCTTGATGCCAAACTCAGGTTACATTTCTCATGGGTTGGTAAGAATTAAACTCCATCCTCTTGATTTAATGCTAAATAAATACAAGATTGTTTAAAAATTCAATGTCCTATCACAATATTTTTAAGCTGACAAAAAAGTTACCTGATAAGTGATATGAATGACAGGTGGTTCCTGGGAACATGGATAGGCTAAAGATATCCTCCTCCCATTTTTAGCAAAGTCCGTTATTTCAGAAAGACTCAGCTGTAACTCATTGAAGCTGCCACAAAGCCTCTCTAAATTTCTAGATATGTGACTCATTCCTCTTTCAGTTGGCAAACTGTTGTTTTTAGGAGAACTTGATGTTTCTTGGATCACATTGAACTGCACTTTAGGGGAACTTGGTCTGCTGGAAAGCCTGGTAGTTGTTCCAAAACCAAGAAGAGACACTGAACGATTGGTAGGTTCAGCATCCAGTGTTTCCAAGGCCACCGAGGGGTCACCTGGGAGCCTTTTTTCATCCAGGTCACTCACACTTGATGAAGAGCTCTGCTCATAACTAGGGCTCTTTACTTCTTCAATGAGTCTTCTCCTGCCACTAGGAGATTGAATAACTGTGCTTCTTGGTATTAGCAGCTCCCTGCTTTGAGGTTGGTCTTCTGTGGCAAGATTTTCAAAGAACTTTCTTTTTCCAGGAATATTCACAGAAGATTCAAAGTTATAAAACATATTCTGCTTAGTCTCAGGCAATGCTGAAGAATCTTCTTCCAGCATCAGTTCTTTGATCATCAGGCGCATTACATACCTGTCTGAACTCGAAGATGGAATGAGACTAGGCTCAGGGAACTTCTGTTTCCCAATCAGAATTAATAGGAGTTTATCTGTCAAAAAGCACAGGCCCTTTGGTCTTTCATATTTTTCCAGCTGGATTTGTTGAATATTAGGCATGCAAGAAGAGGTTACTGAATACACCAGAACAATGTTAGAAGTATTAGAGGCTACTGCCACAATCTGAGCTCTAAGGTCAAAAGCCATTATATCAGGAACCAGAATACCTGGGATGGTGACTTTTCTCGTGGTGGTTACCTTCCTCTCAAAAGTCACCAAGATCAAGTGAGAAGAATCTTGACCATTTGTTGCTGCAGAGTCTTTGCGTTTCAGAGTAATAAGAGGACCAGGATCAGACCGACGGTGGTTTGCGAGGATATGGGTTAAATCCACGGGACCTGACGAAGAAGAAGCAACTGAATCAACACCTGATCTATCTGAATCTGTGGACTTTCTTCGCAGGTCCATGGAGTATTCCTCATCACCAAGCACCACAGCAGACTGTGAGATTAAAGAACCAGTTTCTGTACCAGATGGCATATCAAATGCAATGCCCGCATTCAAACCACAGATATTATCTAAAGGAAGCTCAGTAGCTACAGCAATTTGGAAATCCAGTGTGGCTTCTATAGCGCAGATATAACCTCCCACATCAAAGACTGGGCAAAAGGAGCAGGTATTTAGAGTTTTCTGAGCATCATCCCATATGTAGGAATGCAGGGCACTGCCTATAGCAACGACTAAACGATTACCATCCTTAGTCCAACAAGCACAGTGGATAAGCCCACTGCTTTTGATATCTGCCTTAACTCTAGTATTGTCAGTACGAACAGCATGCAAGACTGAAGCATCTCTTTTTGTAAGCACAGCCAAGACCTCCTTCTTTGGATGCCAGACACAGCCCTGGGAAAGCAGTGGAAACGGCTCACCAACTTCACAAGTCTGAGAAATCAAGGGTTTGTTCTTCTCTGCAGTGCTGTAGCCCAGCTGCCAAACGCTAACATGCTTTTTATGCTGAACAGCAAGCAGAGCTGGAGTGTCTGTAGAGCAACATGGGCCCCAGTAAAGCCCATGAACATGTTCAAATTGGCCAACAACACTTGAGTCTCCAAACTTTAGTTCTCCGTTGTGATAGTATAAAGCAGTCAGTATCACTTGCTTCCCATCTGTCCAGGCAATTCCATGCATGGGGTGGATGGCCTGATGTAAAGCATTGAGGCCAGTTCTCAGCAGCTTTGCCTTTCCCAGCTCCATCTTTTTAAGCTTTCTGTCTAGCGGTGGTTGTTCCAAAGTAGGGAATCCATGGAATTCACTTGCAGATCACAAGGAAAATTTTATCTTGTATCTCCTTCCCTTCCTTTCCAGAATCAACCTGGGTTTTCTGCTAATAATCCAAGAGCCTATATTGTGAACTCCTTCACAGTAAGCCTGCAGCTGCTCTTCTAAGTATAAATCCACGTCAAAGCTGCTTTTGCTATGTCTTTTCCTGGGAGGAGTTATCATCTTCATGTGATGGCTAACAAGGTTTAACCAATTACTGTACGTTTTCGTAGAAGTCTATTTTTAACTCTTCACTGCTGGGAGTATATTTAAAAATAACACTCTAATACCTTGACCTTCAGTGAATGAAGGTCTTTAATGAAGACTGGAGAGAGATCATACACTGTTAAGCCTAAGTATTAAGCTACAGCCTGAAATAATGACCTGACACTTCTTTCAGCCAGCCTTTGAAGGATAAAAGAAGATTTAAACATACCTGAGAACTGTACAAGGCAGATTGCAATCTCTGATGGACAGCATCTTTCAAAGATACAAGATCCTAAGTGGCTATGAAAAGGAAGTAGAAAAGGGAAATCATGTTCTGTTCTGTTAGTAGCTACAAGAGAATGAAGGAAGATGAGATTTTTTAAAAAAGCAAAATAGTGTAAAAGCAAAGACAGCTGATTAGTGTTCATTTTACTGGGACAGATTTCCTAGCTACAAATATATATTGATTTCTTTCTTGATCTTCCCAGCCACCTGTATCTGAGGACCATTCCCTCACCATATAGCCAAAATGCAAAGAGGAAGCCAAAATGCAAAGAGGAAGCCAAAATCTTCCTGTTTTCCTAAACTCTGCAGTTTCTACAGTACGTAATACCATACAAAGATCCTTGAGTTGACAAAGACCCAACCAATAAACTCATGTGACGCAGTGGCGCTCTCTGAGGATACACCAATCTGTTTCAGCTGTATTGTTTCAGGACCAGAGTGTGTTCAGATGGACTGCCTTGAGTGTCTCCATTCTTCCCTCCTCAGCACATCCTTTTCTGGGGTTAGCTTGGACAGAGCTTGCATATCACTGAACATAAATTGTAAGGGTGGGATTCATTACTTAAATATAACCAAACATTACTATTTTCAATGCCCTAGGATATCTGAGACAGCCACACTGGGCTGCAGATACGGCATAGAACATAGAGTAGTGCCATTCTGGACTGGCAGCTGGCAACAAAGAGATGATCCCTAGATAGTCCCTAGACTGTCTAAGATAGCATTAGAAGCTTACATACAGGTAACTAAATCCCATCCTCAGCATCTTTTTGTAGTTCTTGTTTTGTCAGCATCTCCTTTCTGCTTTGATGTAACTTGTGTCTCTTGCTGTCTACATAAAAAAATAATGTGAATAAATTTGACCCGGGCGGAGGTTTACAAATTATCAGTATAATGACTATGGTTAAAGATGTAAGACTTACCTGTACAGATTTTGCATCTTTGGCTGATTTATATTTTATATATTTTTATAGTACTACATGGGAAAAACAGACCTCTTGTTGAAGGCAGTTGGACCTCTGTTCTAAGAATTTTTTTACTATCCTTTTTCCAGGTGTATTGACTGAGGATGGTGAGTACCAATAAAGAACTCCAAATTTATGTAAAGTAATCATACCATATTCTAAGTCACAGCTACCTTGTTTTTGTAGATTATTTCATGAAGATGACATTCAAAATCAAGGACAAGCCAGCAGTGATAGGTAAAAATTAAAAAGTTAAATATGCAGGTTAGAAGATCCCTTTTTATGCACGACTCCTAAATTTTTGGCCACTGTCTGTGCTTGCAGTGAAACCATGGTTTTTAATGATTTTTTTCTGACACCGATGCCCAGGGCGCGCTTAAGATGCCACAGTGCCATACCTGTTTCACTAGGAAGTCTGACTATTCTGCACTTCCTCAAAATGGTAGCAGGATTATTGTGTCACGTATTAGTGGTAGCTTTTTACCCATAGTAGTTATAATGAATAGATTACATTAAAATACAGTCCCAGCAGCTCCACAAATTTGCAGAGTCTGTGTAAGACATTTTTGTTTTGCTTTAAAATAATTCTGCTTTGCTGCTTTGCTGTCTTCTGGATGTGTTTTACTGAAACTGATAAAGCTATTCTTTAGGACAGCCATCTCATCTACATTCTGAATGGTGCTTTAAATACCGTAACAAAACTATGTTGCAGCTGGATTCTAGCAACCTAAAATGTGTCTTGGATGCAGAAACTTCTGCCTCAGTATGACTGAAATGCTCAGAAGATGTTTCCCTAAGGATGATTTGTGTTCTGCTAGCTATGCAGACGTCTTGAGATCATGGACTGCTCATGTGGAAGATTGGACTTTCTTTGCTTTTTTTTTTTTTCATTTCATCATCTCAGCATGCATCTGCACTTCAGCAGTGTCTGTGACATTATCAGAGGGCGATATAAGGCTGAATCTATGAGATTTGCCAGTAACAGAATCATCCTCAATTTTGGAGTTAAGGATGTCCCAGAAACACTGAGGTCTTGAAAAATATTTGTAGCAGAGCCACAGTGAGGTTTTCATCTAGCTCTAAAAGCATTAGGAAATAGGACTTCATCTGATGTACTTAAGTTTATTTCTTGTTAATTCTCCAAGATACTCAGATATGAAAATGACAACATCCACAAAGTTTCACTGGCATGGTAATAAGGTGATGAGGTAGTGAGGCACGATATATTCACAGCTGATTTCTGCTTTGTCCAGTGTTAAGATTTTTCTTTCCCCAAACCCTAGCACCATCAGTTCACCAAGTTTATTCACCTCCTGTATCCTATCACATAACATTTTTATGATACAATTTTTCTAGAAAGTCTGAAACAAATCAATAAAGGTGCTTAGTAGATAAGGAGTTGCTTCATTTGAAGCAAAGGAGGTTTAGACATCTCTGACTACAAGGAATATAGGCCTGTGGCAACCTCATGAAGTTCAATAAGGCCAAGTGCAAGGTCCTGCACGTGGGTCGAGGCAATCCCATGCACAAATACAGGCTGGGCAGAAAGTGGATCGAGGGCAGCCTTGAGGAGAGCGACTTGGGGGTCTTGGTAGATGAGAAGCTCAACATGAACCAGCAATGTGCACTTGCAGCCCGGAAGGCCAACCGCATCCTGGGCTGCCTCAAAAACAGCATGGCCAGCAGGTCGAGGGAGGTGATTTTGCCCCTCTACTCCACTCTGGTGAGACCCCAGCTGCAGTGCTGCATCCAGCTCTGGAGCCCCCAGCATAAGAAGGACGTGGACCTGTTGAAGCGGGTCCAGAGGAGGGTGATGAAGATGATGAGAGGATTAGAGCACTTCTGCTATGAGGACAGGCTGAGAGAGTTGGGTTGTTCAGCCTGGAGAAGAGAAGGCTCCGAGGAGACCTAGCAGCCTTCCAGTATCTGAAAGGGGCCTACAAGAAAGCTGGAGAGGGACTTTTTACAAGGGCATGTAGCGATAGCACGAGGGGTAATGGCTTCAAGCTGGAAAAGGAGAGATTTAGATTAGATCTCAGGAAGAAATTTTTCACTCTGAGGGTGGTGAGGCACTGGCACAGGTTGCCCAGGGAAGCTGTGGAGGCCCCATCCCTGGAGGTGTTCAAGGCCAGGTTGGATGGGACTTTGAGCAACCAGGTCTAGTGGGAGGTGTCCTTGCCCATGGCAAAGGGGTTGGAACTAGATGATCTTTAAGGTCCCTTCCAACCTAATCCATTCTGTGATTCTATGATTCTATGTTTGTAATACAACTTCAGTGAATGTGTGATGAGGCCTCCTGAGAAACCAGACTCATAAAGAGACACAAAACCTTTGATGAGTTTGCTGTGGCCTTTTCTTAAATTCTGTAAGGCACAGTGTTCCTTGAAATCTGCAGGGTTTGGACACACCGCAAGGCTTATGCTGTAGCAATTGAGTTTGAACCTCAGGCTCCATTGGGATAACACTTGAGGATCTCAAGCAGAATTTCCTCCCATGGTTCATTCTGTGGTTTTTCAGTGGGAGAGAATAATGTGGGCAAGAGAATTCTGTGTGAGCAGAATCATCTAGTACCTCCATAAACACCACACATGAAGAAACTAATTTCAGGTAAGATTACCTTTCAGAGTGTATCTTTAAAAACCTATGTAAATAATGGAAGACTTGTAAAATATACAAAGGGAAAAAACCATAAGTTATGCCATGATTACAGAATTTAAATAAGTTATACTCCAGATCAAAGCAAATTCCAGATGCAGACACAAGGTGAATGAAAGAGAGAAGGAACTTTTGTTTGGCACAGTCTCATTTTTGAAAGCAGGATAAAAATAGAGAGAGGCGAAAAACAAGTTCCTCTCATTCAGCTAGAGTATTTTTCTCAGAAACTGGTAAAACATTTAAATAATATTTCTGTGTCACCTTGGCATGCACAGATCTATATAGCACACACTCAAAATAAAGGCCAGTAACTGAAAACTGTCCTGGCAATACTACAGTTTTCCTTTGAGACCCAGGAAAGCACTGCGAAGAGTAATCTGTTAGTAATCTGAGACACCCCAGTAAGCAACCACAGTCTTTACGTTGATGCTGAGCTAGATTCTGATCCTATTAACATCACTGTGCCTCTGATTAACGTTGGTATAACTCAGATCAGAATGTCACCTGTGGTTTAAAAAAGGTGTTTCAGCTGGTGGCACCTCAGCTGGCTCTGTCCTGCAGAGTGATTCCAGTCAGCCAGTCTCTGTTGCTTTGGAGGAGGTGGTTGTTAGAAGTATTGTACAAAGTCCAAAATGGACCCACGGAGCTGCACATAGCTGTTAGTTAGTAGCTATGAGTTCCTATGGTTCCTAATGAAAGTTGGAAAATTAATCCAGCCTTCATCCTTGCAGAGGTTGAGCTACCCATTTTTATAATGCTGACTTTATATTGCGGTTTTCTCACATTGCTATACTTACTATTCACCTGTCTTGGGAAATGATGAATACATTTTGAGTTCAATATGGATCAGAGCTAAAGAGTTCCAGGCTCTTTAAATATATTTACCTGGCTATTTCTTGTCCAGTGGGAGATTGGTATCTAAATATCTCTGTGGATCTGAGTTCAGTGCTTTGCTGGAAAAGCTGAGATTCAGACTTCATTTTCTCCTTTATTCATGGTAAAATAACACTTTCCAGGCTAAATCTTGCTTCAAGTTAATTCATTTGATGTTAATATTCCTGGTGACTTCAGAGGAAGACCGATCCAGCTCAATATGTAATAAAAACATAAAAGTAGTAGTTTTTCTAATACTAATTTAACTCAACTTCATAAAATGTCTAATGCTTTGTGGTATTTTTACTTCAAAAATATTTCTATTTAAAGCTACTCACCGTGATTTCACCAATTTAAGTCAATGTGTCATTTAGTTTAACACTTTCAAGAAGCTTGAGCAATGTATTTATTTTTCCACATTGACATTTCTTTGCCTTGAGATCTGATTTTAAAAAATAGTTATCTGTCACAAGCTAACTGGAACAGAATGTAAAAATGATGCACAGTTAATAAAGATACAAAATATGTAATCTGTCAGAGCAGATCTACTGATCACACTATGTAAATCAGCATTCTTTTGACAGTGACACATCTGTGTGCTGTTACTGCTCTCAGAATGGGATTTAACCCACTAGCTAGTACATTTTTTATGTATGTCACATAAAGTGGGAAAGATCTAATGGAAGATTGTATTTTTTACATAAGTATATTTAAGAAAACTGTTAAGAAGTTTGGTTAATTAAAAAAAACACTTATGCAAATTATTATGTAAAGGTAAGGCCCTGATCTTTTCTACGCAGGCTATATTCAAATTAAGGAGACATCAGGCAGGAAAGTCACAGCTGCTTTCTAAGACTGTTACACTTGCAGTGCCATGGTCTTACCCTTCTGGAGTGACTGCCTGGGCCAAATGTAACAGGCTAGCTTGATCGGTCATCTGCCAAATAGAGGCATCTAGTATGTGGACACATATGGTGGAGGAGACACTGCTAGAGTACAGACAAAAGTTTTGCAGCTTCTTGTAGAAGTTCACAAATTCTGTGAACTCACTTCCATGCTCAGTGATATGCTGCTAGACGGCAGCTTTCCAAATGTAGTGAGTGTATGACTGACTTCAGCCAGTCCCTCCAATTTGCTGAAACCCCCACGGGATCTCAGGGAAGCCACCAGAGATGCTCCATTATATTGTTCCAACCTGAGCTCTCCATCAGTCTTGCAGGAGTGTTGACAACAGTCTTCTTGATGTTTGTGATTCTTGGAACTCCCCCTCTTCTGTAACAGAAAGGCAAATATCATGCAATTCTAACATAGCAGTCCAGCAAGTTTGTGGGAGTAGAGTTGGTGGAGCATTTGTTAATCTCCCAAGCCTTCCCTTTTGTGGTTTGGAGTGAGACTCTTGTGGTTCATTGGGGTGGGGAGAAGAGAACCAAACCTTTTCGGAAGGCCACTTAGTTCTTGCTCCCAGCAAGACTGTTGGGCTCAAAGTTTTTCTGGCTTTCACAATGCTAACACAAAATAGGTGAGGAATTCAGAAGGAAAGAACATAAAGGGTGGTTATGCAAACATGGTCACAGAGAATGAGACTCATTTCATGTTTAATTGTAGGGGTGGGATTCATCTCACAAATTAATATTTCTACATTGAGGTATATACATATGGCTGCCTACATGAAAGTAGTACCCAAGCTCCCACTGGGCAACTGAGTTGAGCCTCACCTCACTAACATACCTCTAGACACACACAGTATAGTTGTCTGACCCTGCTTACTGATTCGCTTAAAAGTCAATGGTGAGAAATAGACACTTTTAGGGCATGATTCATTCCATCCTAAAGTACCTAAAGTAGATAAATGAATCTTGCTTTATGAGTCTCGATGAAGTACTCAGATAGGACATGGTTATGGACAGATGAATGCCAAGGAATGGTTGTGCAGTCGTTACATGCCTGTCTGTTATAACTAGCACATTTATCAATGATCAGCCCTTTCTAGAGCTACATGTTTCCTACATCCCACATCCCTCCCACCGCTGAATGCCTTCTCTGTCTCAGACCACTATTGTGTGACTTGGTGCTCCCACCTGTATATGCCAGTCTCTTGTGCTTGCTTTATAAAGCAACCAAGTTTTCGATGGTGTTCTTAAAAAGGAATATTTCCTGAGCTTGAGCTAGGTTTGTGTGGAATAGAATCTTAAGGAAAGCGATAAAAACTCCAGTACTTACATTATTAAAATTAGAGTAGGCAGAAGAGTATGAAATGTTCTTTAGGAGACATTCCTGTCTTGGCAAAGAGAGGGAATGAATGATCTAATAGGTCTTTCCATCTGTAAGTCAACATTCAACTTCCAAATTATGCCAGTCTTTTTCTTTTGTAAGCATTAAATATATTTGTTTTTGAAGATGTCTCTTACTAGTACCTTCTTTTTTACATGATGAGCTAAATTTATACTTTTCAAGTGATATTTTTATCATTTGCACCAAACACATCAGATAACTTAGGAACTTTTTGCATTGCTAAATGATAAACAGATCACTCTCATTTGAAAGTGACTTGAAGAAGAACTAAGGATAATAATATTTTTTAGCAGATACATATTTATCAATCACATTTTATCACATTATCAATTATATTTATTATCACATTTACCAATTTATATTGGGATTGCTGTTTTACTTTAGGGATGATTATGGGGTGATTTCAGAAATATCTGAGGAGACCTGCTTCCCAGCTGTATTTGGAAACCCTTGTAACAAATCACCTTTGACTTGGTCTTCCTTAGAAATGTTCTTGCTAGTTAGACTTAGCAGAATCTCCCTACCTCTCTCCCCACGATATAGATAAATAGATTGGTGAATGTGTTCTAACACAAACCTGGTAATTGAAATGAAACAGTGGTAACATTGTGCTGCTATCCACTTGGTTTTTTTTAATAGTTCACCTATAACTTTCTGTGTAGGCTGAAACAGAGCTATAGTGGATGATGACTTTGCTCCACAACCCCTAGGCTAGTTTAAGTGTTAGGTAGAGTCGTACTGAAGATCCTGTGGTGTCTAAATTTTCACTGAAAGGCTGCAATGGTTCTGTTTTGGCCTTCTGCTTTGTCTCAGATAAGGCCTTAATTTAGAAGGAAAAAAAAAATAAAAATACTGTCCTACTTCACTAGAAATTTTTCCACTTGAGGGTCAGTTTAAGCCTAAATACCTGATCTCCAGGATTCAGCCACCTTCACTACATAGTTGCAAAACCCAGAAGGGCTGACTCAGCGTTGCCTTTCTGTAAGAGAGCCAAAGGCCAAATGCTGGGTCAACCCTGGTGGGGAGCTGAATACCAGAGAGATTAGTGTTTGTGATTGTCCTAGAGATGAATGTAAAAAGCCTGAGATTTTTAGTGGTTGTTGATTTGTTGACACTTACCTACAGTTAAAGCTGTCCCTGGAGTGTCATGCAAAAAAAACCCCCAACTTTTTACTGTTTTACTGTTCTACTGGTAGCTGTCCTGGTATGTGTACAACCTGCCTCTGCCTGCTGATCTTTGAGTTGTAATTTCAGATAATTTTGGTTGAGAGGTTCTAGAAACTCATTAAACAGTGTTAGAATTGCACATGCAGAATGAAGGAAAACAAATAGAGCCTTAATTTTC
This sequence comes from Burhinus oedicnemus, assembly GCA_008921705.1. Taxonomy (NCBI): domain Eukaryota; kingdom Metazoa; phylum Chordata; class Aves; order Charadriiformes; family Burhinidae; genus Burhinus; species Burhinus oedicnemus. The sequence continues at coordinate 2,134,521 of VFFE01007147.1, forward strand.
TGAATCCATTACCCAGCTCCCTTGATTCATTTATCTGGAGGATTGAGAATGCCAGCTAATTTCTTTTCCACAGTTACATTTTCCAGAATCATTGAAAGACTAATCAGAAGCTTGTTGCTAATATTTGCGGTTTGTTTGGCTTTCTCCTGTTGTTTGAACTGCTTCCAATATGTCTTGCCAGTGACATTTCTTCACCAAGCAGAATAAATACCAAAACTATAGAGAAAAGAGTTTTCCTGGAGAAAGCAGCAAATGTGTTGCACTGTAAGTACAAAGTTTCTCAGAGTCACTGACTTCCTTCTGTAACTTGCATGGCAAGGAGATGACAGAGCTGGAATAATTAGTTTATTGTTTATAGATCTGATTCCAGTTCTGTTTTGTTCAGTTTGAAAGATAGACTTGCTCGCATTTTTTTAATCCATTTTTTGCTATGAAAGATTGGATGGAAGAGAAAATTTAACCCTCTTGGGCTGTCTGCTTATGATATTGTTACTATTGGAAATTTCATTTGTGAGATCACACTGCGTGACCCTGAGTTTAGGCTCGGGGCCTCAAGGTGTTACATTTATTTATAACAAAAGACGACCTCTGCCCCTGAATTATTTGCCATCTAAATAGACAAGGCAGAATGCTCATTCTCGTTATATTAGTGAAATACTGAGGCACAGAGCAGTTCAGAGCACATCTGCAGTTCAGCAAGCTGGCTTCAAAATGGTAGGCAGTGAAGCAATATCAGTGCAGCAATCTGCATGCATGCTAATCAGCCTGGATGCATGCTGCGGTTTTGTATTTATATTGCATCTGAGATGCTAGCTGGTTTTCACACATACTGTTGTGCAGTGCCCAGTAGATGTATTAGCCGCTTTGGAGCATTATGCATTGCAAACAGAACCCAAGTAATTTAGGGTCATGCAGTCAATTTCAGAACTGTGGTTAACCTCACTACCACTTCTTTGTTGCCTTCTCTTCTTCATTCTGCAGGAAAAATATTACAGACTCATAAAGCAATTTAGGGGAAGGGATCTTTGGAGGCCATATGCTCCAACTGCTTGCTTGAAACAGGGCTGATTTCAAAGTTCAATCAGGTTCCTCAAGGCTGTGTTTGATAACTCATCTTGTGAAGACTTTTTCCCTACATTTAGTCAGAATTCCCTTTGCCATGACTTGTGTCCATTGTTTCTTGTCCTTTTGTTGAGCATCTCTGAGAAGAGTGTGGCACCATCCTCTCCACCACCCATTAGGTAGTTGTAGACAGCAACCAAGATGCTTCCTTAGCTTTGTCTTCTGCAGGCTGAACTAACCCAGCTTTCTCGCCCTCTACACATTGTCCAGCTACTAACCACATTGGACTGGTTGGACTTACTCCAGTATGTTGTGTCTTTTCTTGTACTGGGGAGACAGAAATGTGTGAGAGCGTAAGTCTGTCTGAAGACATTAACCTAAACCCACAGGTTTTTGTAAGTGGTAAAAATGCATTAATCTCTTCTGGAAGTGAGCTCCATTAGTTAGGTCCTGGTCTTGTGGAATTTTTGCCTCCATTTCTGAGTGTAAGCTACCAATTTCATGGCTCTAGCAGCTGGTGGTGTATATCCTGATGAGCTGGAGCTCTTCCCTATGCGTACCTGAGGTGACCTCACCTAGTCCTGTGAAAGGGTTTGAAGATCAGGATGAAGACCTTCATAATGACTCACAGTTACGTGCTGTGATAGAGAATAAGTATCTGAGCTGGGAAGAGCCCAGTGAGGCAGAAGAGAATGCCAGAGAGAGGTGGCAGCTTTTAAGTCAGTTTTAGTGCTGCTGAAAAATTCCGGCTGCAGTTTTACACTCATAACCACAGCTGCAAGAGGAAACTACAGATACAGATGTGGATGAGGAGTTCCAAGAGGAAGATGAGGATTCAGAATAACTGCTTCAGGAGGAAGCTTTATTCTGTTTTGGGGCATTTGGAACAAGTACCATTTGGGAAGCTGCAGACCTGTGGTAACCAGCAGCGGTGAGGAGAGAGACAGCCCTCCTCTGACAGGCACGTTGAGATTTTTGGTATGTTTTGACCTGTTCCTCAAATGGCTGTCACTGCGGGTATGCTATGAGAATTGCCCTGGGGACCTGCTTTGAGGGAAATCACTTATTCTGGCCTGACTCTCTGGTTTTTTTAATCAAGGCTAGTGAGGCACAGGAACATTCACAGTGACGTGACCTGCTGAGCTCTGCAGGCTGGTGTTTATTTTGGTCGGGTTTTTTCCGGTGGGATGCTGGTTTTGCATGTCCTGTACACTTTTGGATTAAAATTACTTGATGGTGCATGTTGGTTCAGTGAGGGGAAAGGTCAGTATTTGTAAAATATTTTTAGTTTGCTTTCACTATTTGTTCATAGAACAGTGGCTGGGTTTCAAAGTAATGCTAAGTCCTTCTCCATGGATGCGGTGAGGGAAATGTGTATTGTCTGGGGTTTTTTGTGGCCTCCATGAATTTATACATTTGCAGAATTTGTGCTTTCCGCTTACAGGCAATTTAGTGCTTTGGCCTTCCAGAGGCGTTCTTCATGTCCATATGGAATCTATTACACAGGATTTGTAGATCCTTTGTAGATTTAAAAAACAGTGAAGAACAGGATTTCACAATATAGGAACTATGAATTGAACTCTGAACTAAACTAAAACACTCTAAACATGTGAAAACTGTTTGTCTTCCTAAAAGTGGAAATGCACAAATAATTTGAAAACAGGCTGTAGGAGTGTTAACTAAAGAAAATGAGATATTCAGCTGTTAAACTTTGAGGTTTGGGGTTTCTGCAAAATCTCATAATCACTGTGATCAACTTGTCCTCTTTGTGACCACTGAGGAATCTCAGACATTGGAGTCATGTGGTTCCATCATAACATTTGGGAGGAGGGTTCAGAGAACCCCCTGCTTTTCCAGGCTGCCGTTTTTGCTGCCGGGACAGAAAGACGTGCTGTGGGAAGGTCTTGTGGTAAACCGCTGTTCAGGAAGGTGAGCTCTACAGAGCCTTGAAAGCTGAGACTAATGGACTTTATCCTTAATAGAGATACGCTGGATCCCAAAGGGGAAGGTGGATGTTGTGCAATAGCTTTCAAAGAGCATTCTCTAAAACACTAATCTCCTGATCTGCTTCAGTGATTTGGTTTTAACAGTTTCCTTGATCATGGACTTTCCCTCTTAGCCTCTTTGTCCTCTCTGCTTTGCCTCCAATTCTCTGCCAATTCTAAACCACTTTCCTTTGTATTTCAGAGGCTTTCCTGAAGATATGGGACATTCCGTGTTTCAGTCTTCTCTTCCAAGATCTTCATGTGCTGTCTAGTTGTTAACGACAGTGTCTTTGAGGACCTCAATGCCTCAGGTGAATACAGTAAGGTGAAAAATAACAATATTATTTGGTTTTCAATATCTGTGGTGACAAAGACTTGTAAAAATAATCACCCAACAATTTTGAGGTAGCCTCTACAGATCCTTTTTTTGTCTTGGAATTTGGTCTCACCTTTCTTTCCGTGTGCTTGGGAATACGAGTGTAGGGGATCTAATTAGCTGATGCCCAAAACAATCTATATGTCTGCCTTCGGGGACCCAGCACAGGGCAAGAGGCCAGGGGACAGGATGCTTATAAATGCAGTAGATTTAGACCTGGATCAGTGCTTGGTCCCTCCCAATCCCTTCTTGTGGCTTATGCATTTTGCTGTTGGTGGGTTTTGCTTTTTTGTTATGGTTTTAAGTTGGCCTGAGGATGCTGGGATCTGTGTTTAAAGCCTGTTATTTGTGATGATGCTTGGTGTTGATATTCTGTGGTCCCTTCTGATCTGTATCTATTGGGTGATTGAGCCCAATCTCCTGTCACAAGACGCAACTCAGGTTCTTCCACCATCATGGAGAGATGTGTAGCCCTGACCGAAGGAAGCATGTACTCACAAAGGCTAAAGGGAACCCAGCAAAGTATAAATTCCTTTTATTCATCAGAGTTATGCCTTCTGATGTTCTGATTGTCTAAAAGAACATAGACTTGGATCCTGGATAAAAGCAGCCCTTTCTTGTAATGTCAAGGGCCCTACTTGGACACCGTGTACCTAGAATTTCACTTTGTAACTCCCCTTATATGCTCAGCATTTGCTGTGATGTCCTTGTTGCTCTGTGATGACTCTGAGGCACATCTGGAATTAGCAATGTTCATGTCTTCTTAATGCTTCTGTGCCACTTACCTCCTGCTCGGCATTTTCGTATTTCTCCAATGCATTTTTAGTACCTTTCTACTGATCAGAAATCAAATTACATTCTGAGATCTGCACTGAAAAAAAATCCCTTTTCAGAATTTGCGCTGTTACCGAAACGTTCTGATGAACTGAAGGAAGTGCCTGTTTATTCTATATATGCTACAAACAGACGCAGAATTAACTGGGATGGGAGGCAAGGCTAAAGGAATCCCTCATTACCGCTTCTGAACTTGTGTGAACTCATGCTTTTTCCTCACTCACCCACTTTTTGGGGAGCTTCATCCAGCCAGCCCCAGTAATTTCGGAGTGTCTGACTCACAATAAAACATATATACAGTACAGCATGCGGGTGGACAGTCTGATCGGAGTAGTGTGAAAAGCAGCAGGGAGATGGTCAGTATAGTTCAGAGCGTAGATGCAAGGGCCACATTATCACAGCTACAAACCACCACAGTAATTCCCCGGTTCAATCATCCTGACAACTGCCTCGTGTAGATTTTCCTGAATGGAATCAAGTTTGAAACAGATAAAAATCCTGAAAGGCAATGTCAGAGAAGCGCAGGTTGGAATTAGATGGATACAGACAGCTCTTTCAGTAGGAAAACTGATGATGTTGAGGTTCTATTTTCATTTCTTAACCCAGAACACACAGGACTGTAAACAGAACCATTCCTTTAGAGTCAGTGGAGACCATCAAATTCACACACACAATAGTTTGGGAAACAGCGTTTTTCATCTGTTTCGGGTACACTTGTCAGCAGCAGTCGTAGCTCTGGCGCAGGCTTTTGAATCTGTAACCTTCCCTCACGGGAGCACCGGACCGATACCTACCTAGATTTTCCGATTTAAAACCTGGATTAGGACCGGACGTTACAAACCGCGTTGCGCAGCCGAACTCCAGCTCGCCCACAGCGGCCTGCTGGGGACCTGCCGCTCCGCGGGGGCTCCACCGGCGGGTCCCGCTGCCCGGTTCCGCCGCCTGCCCGGCGTGCCCGCGCCCGGCAGCGCCCCACTGCTACCCCCAACCCCCCCTCACGCCCTAAGCCCTCCCGCCGCTCACACCACCGCGGCAGGTACGCTCGGACGGGGACTGGGGGGGGAAACGGTGGTAAGACCCCCGGGGAAGCGCTCCGCCGGGCATCACCGGGCGGGGAGCCGGCGGGGCCTCCCGCTGAAGCGAGTCCTGCCCGGGTGAGGGCAGCAGCACCCACCCCTCCCCGCCCTTCGCACGGCCGGGGGCGGGACGCCGCCGGGCGGACCCGCCGCCGCCGGGCGCCCCTCAGCCGCGGCGCCCCCCGCGCGCTCCGGGCGGGGGCGGGCGGCCCCTCCCCGGCCTCCCCGCCCCTGCCCCGCATTGGCTGCGGGCGGTTGACGGGCAGCTGGGGAGGCCCCTGTCAGCCGGGCGCGGAGGGGCATGCCTGCACTGGGGGTCCGGCCGCGCCGGGGAGCGGGGTCGTGCTGAGCCGAGCCAAGGGAAGGGGTGCCGAACCGCGCCAGTGCCGCCATGGGGGTGGAGATCGAGACCATCTCTCCGGGAGACGGTATGGGACCGTGGGGGGAGCAGCCCTGCGGCACGGGGGCGGGGGCACCCGGTTCCGACCGGCGACCCGAGCCGGCGGGTGTCGCACGGGGCTCCGAGGCCGGGGGGAGCCGCCGTCTCCGCCGCCGGGCAGCGAGGGAACGCGGGGCCTCGGTGCGGGGAGGCGGCGAGGTGCGGGAGGGGAGGGAAGGCACGGCCGCCCCCGCCCCTGCTGCGGAGAGAAGGGGGAGCCGGGCGAGGCGGCCGGCCGGCGTCCCGGCGGCGGGGGAAGCCGGCGGCTCCCCGGGCGGCAGCGCCGCGGCTGCCGGCAGCAGCAGGGGCTGCGCGGGGGCTGGGGCTTTTCCTCTGGTGTCCGCTGGCAGCTGCACGACCCGGCCGGGCGCGGGGGGCAGCGGCCGTTCGGCCCTGCCCAAAACTTTTCCCCGGTTCCTCGCCCAGTCTCGCCGGGGGCCACCGGGCGTTGGTGTCAGCATCCCTGCCGGCGCCTCCCGCTCAAACCCGGGGTGCTGGCGAAGGCTGAGGGGCAGCCCGGGTGGCAAGAACCTCTCCTTGGCGTAGGCTCTTCCTTTCCAGAGCCAGTTCGTGTTGTTCCGCTCTTCTGTGGCGTTATAATATCATTTTGTAAGGTTTTTTGGGGGGTTGGTTATTTTTTAATTTATAAGAGGACGTCATTTCTCACATAGAGCCATAGGTATCCATATAATAGGCCAGATTCATCCTTGGCTGATACACAACCGTAAATCATTTGTGCAAGTCCATCTCAGCTTAACTTTCTTGGCCCGGTATCTTTTCTTTCTTTGCATATGCTTTTAAATTGGCTTCTCCCTCTGTGCGGTTTAGCTCTGGGGATCAAATTCTTCCCTTGGTTGCACAGATGTAAAAGCAGAAGAGTTATGGGAGTATAAGTAATGTTGCTGGGTCGACAGTAGAAAGAAGGGTGGAACTTAACCTTGTAATAGTACTTTCTAGCTATTAAATATGTCAAGGCTGTCTTTGTAAGCAATATGCTATTCCAAATAAGGTTATATGGATTAGTTCTCTTGGTTGCAAGTCTTAATCAAAATCAGCTGACTTTAAACACTGTCTTAAAACCACAGCTAGTCAGTGGTCTTGAGAATCTCTGCTTTTAATTCAGCTTTGATGTGGATTTATGTAGCTTCATTGGCTTTGCTGGTGTTACACTCGCACAGCAGAATATGTGTCAGTAAGGTTTGATGCTCCTTTTCTCAGATCTCTGTATAATAGTGCACCATTTGAATACTAACCTGTTTTACCAAGGGTAGGATTCATGTCGCATAACTTTTCTCAGGTGGCTAGTCTAAAGCGGTCTTCTAGGGTTTTTTCTGTAGGCATCTCCAGAGAATAATTCATCTTGCCCCTCTCTGGTTAGGCTGGGTTTCTCTCCGAGCACTGCTGATTCCCCACTGTCGCTAGGGGAAGCCCAGGAGACTGGCATACGATAGTTGCCTGTGTTTTAGATGGCTAAAGTTAAATGAGATGAAAGCCTCTTTAGGGTTGCAGAGGTGCCCTGACTGGATACCTATTGTGCCGCGCTTTGTGCAACCCCCAGCTAGACATATTGCAGCCAAATACAAGCTGATGAAACGAGGCTGTTCAGATGATGCTTGGAAGCACCGTCTTCTCAATTTCATGTTATAAATCTTGGTTCATTGTATTAGCCTGCCCTCCTGCCATTTACTGCTCCTGGTGGTTCTGGCGTATAAGCCCTACGTACATAGCTTATGTGTTACTTGATGCTTTATACCCTGTGATGCGCCCTGTAATGCATAAATTACCATGTTAATTCAGACAAAAGAAGCAAGAAAGCCAACTAAGATGTGAGCCTCAGTTTCTGTCTGAATCCTCAGTTTCTAGCTTTCTGGTAAGGATGTTCCTTAATAATTGATCTCATTCATACTTTTAAGTTCTTCTGAGCCTGGGCCCTTGCTTGGCCAATGTTACTTGAGAAGTCAAGGTCAGCTGTTTTAATATGCCATTGGCACCTAATTGAGCCTGGAAAATCTCCCCCTAGCTTTTAGTGCCTTTGGCAGTACCTAAAACAGGTAAAAAGGAAATGGTAATTTCGTTTTCCAGTGGCAAGAAAATAATTTAAGCTTTCCTTTCAGAATGAAAATTTTAGGAGGCTCTTACTAGAACTCCGTGTATCACTGCATTACTGTTGCCCACTGCTACAAAATTAAACTTCTTCTGTATGTAAAAATTTTTTTAAAACCCTTCCTGGCTAGTTAGAGCTGTCTTGAGGGAAAGGCATTAGAAATGTGAACACAAATGGAATTTTTTCACAACGTCAAACTAAGACTTTATTTGAAAAATTATAACAAAAACATTCTGGGAATTTTGAGGTTATAATCCATGAAGTTTTGACAGTCCTTTTGCGCTTACAGAATATAAATGTATATAAAATGCCCACATATATAGGGAGAATTACATAAGGAAAATATTATTTGGCCTAACAACTAAATAGGAGCCAAGCTGGGACCTTCTACCCTAAACCATACCCATTGCTGTCTTGCATATTAGTGATTTGATAAAGCATAGTCAATACAAATCTGTCTGGCATTTTCCTCTTAAAAGATAAACCTGTCTAACCACACAGATAAATCAGAGAAAATAAAAGAATAACCTTTTATAATTTTAACAGGACGGACATTTCCAAAGAAGGGTCAGACGTGTGTGGTGCACTACACAGGTAAGGCATGTTCGGAATATTCTTTTGATACCAACTGCCATGCGTTCAAGAGTGATTTGCCATTTCAAATGTGTTTGTTGTATTTTTTGCTTTGTTCTGTCACCCATAATCCATTTGATTGTATTTTAATGGATTTCCCTTATATTTCACTTCTAGCTAGCAGTTCCAGCAGTTCTAGATGCAGTATCCAGATGTGCACGCTAGTAGATTTGCCAAGTGTAGCATTCAGTGGTGAGAAGTTAACAGATGAAGCTGTGGATCTGATTCTTTAAGCCATTATACTAGCTAATGAAATCAAGCATGAAACAGTGAAAATGCTGGGTTCATATTTTTTCAGCCCCTGATCTTGATACAAATAATTAATGAGTGTATACATCTTAAAAGCTTGTATCTGTGTATTGGCAGTAAAATTCATTCCAGATTGAAAAGATCAATACAAGGTCTATTTTACACCTGCTTTATGGACTTGTGTGAATCTTAAGTGGCGAGTTAGTTAATGGAGCTGTTTATGCTACACCTTTGCACGCAGGGCAAATGTCCTTTAAATCAGTTTGTAACATTATGTTTTGTATACAGTTATGTAAATTGTCAAAAGAATGCAAAGACCTCTGCAGTCCGAGTCCCCAGCTGGGAAGTTCACATCAAGAGCTACCATTTTATGTGGTCTTTTCCATAAGAAGGTAAAAGAGAGGTGATGTGGGGATTGACAGCTACTGATCTGGACCTAGACCTGCAGGGTGATGTTTTCCTCTAGCGTTCAGTATTATAAGAAAGTTCTCACTGGTAACTGTTGCTTTCTTTCAGTTTTGTACTTGTTTCTGTAGCTTGCAGTTGCAGCAAGGTGGAGAACATTTTTCAGTAAATATAACTAATGAAATAAACCTATTTGTGTTTTCAAGAATCTTTTTGATGTAGTTTAAATAATATCACTCCTCAGGAGGTTACATGGGAGTTAGTGCACTGGCTTGGGATATAGGATGTCTGGGTTTAAGCTCCTGTACATTTGTATACTCAGAGTATTTTGATCTGATGGGGATTTCTAGTTTGAAATAGAAGTTAAACACATGGGTCTCCCATGCCAGTCTCAGCTCTTACAGACGTTCCTCTGTAACTTAGATCTGAAAATACATGTTTTCAAATTATTTTTGTGAAGATGCTGAAAGATATGTTTCTGTTCCGGTCCAAACTTCAAAAGTTTTTATGAAATAAAATTGTCACCTCCCACCCCCAGTTAGTTAGAGATAAATTTAAATGTCAGAACTGAAATAGGCAAAAAAATTTGAGGCTGGTGGCTCCCACAAAGCACAATTTTGCTGGATAATTTCAGAGAGAGTGTGAATGGTAAATGTGAAAAGATAACAAGCTGCTGCATACTCTTACAGATATTAGATACCATTTTAGATGAGGCTATCATAAGCTGGCTTTGACATAAAAGACTTTATGAAAACTCATTAAATCAATCTCCAGCATAAACTGTGCTTCCTCCATATATCTTGCTATTGGTGCTATGCGACCTCTCTAACTGCCAGATTAGAACAGATATCAGAAAAAGCTCATCATCTCAGTTCCAGTGCTGTTGCAATATCTAAACAGTCTTTGGTGGTAATATTTTGAAAGGGAGCCCATGATTACTGGATAGAGTGTTTTCTTCCAGTGGTCTGTAAAGCATGTGAGAAAGGTGACACATGAATGTCAAGTTTTAATTTAAAAGTGTTTTATCTGAATACAGTATAACTTCTTTTTATACTGATGCAATTCTGGATATGCCTGGGATTCATCTTGAAATGGTCTCTGTCTTATTTACGTGATCTCATTAGACCTCACTGTACTCAGTGCTCATCATCACCACACTCCTGTGAGTCCTGCTTTAGGAAGCAGGTAGCTAAGTTAGAGAGATGTCCGCAGAGATAGCCAGAACATCTATCTTGTCACCTAAATTGAGAGTTAGGAAAAATTAAGACACTTAGGTGCAAAGAAATGATCCAGAAATTCTGCTTTCCAAAGCTGCTTAATACTGGGATCATGTAAAGCTCTCAAGTTGTCTCCGTGTTCAGCCTATGTGTCACTCTGGAGCTCGGCACCTGTAGGGAGGCGTTGTAGTCTGGGAAGTGAGGGAACCATGCACTGACTGGACTCTACCAAGATCTAGAGATCATTTGGATCCCACTGACCTCACTGGAGTGCGCTGGGCACAGCTCTGAATCCAGCGTCAAGCACAGCAAGAGACAGCCGCTTTCAGTCAAAAACACAGCCTGTGGGAGCCCACTTTACGTATAATAACTGAACAGTTGTTTCGGACGTGGCAAACCTATGCTTAGTTGCCTTTTCCAGCAGAAGAAGGTCATAGCTCTATTTGCCACATCCTTAACTGCAACCATTAAATTCTTGGGGAGGAGGAAGCTGGAATTTCCTATGCTCTTCAGTTTAGCTTGGGACATTCAGCAGTGAAGAATGCAAGAGCCATAGGCAAGAAAAGGAGCAGGCCAGAGGGCGAGTACTTGGTACAGGCACTCATGCAGGAGTATTGAAGGAGTTGTATTCCAGCCCCTGTCTTCAGAGATTAATTTTGTACTTTTTTTTTTTTTTTTTTTTTTTTTTTTTTTTTAAATCCAGTGATTTTCCCATACGGTGGTGCCTAGTCTTGACAGCTTGGTAGTCCTCATAACTTCCTGCAGCAGCCCTTCCACTCACACACACTATGTGGCGATACAGCTCCTTAGCACAAACATGGTTGGTTCCATGATTCCCTGCAGGGCTAGGTTTTTTGCACACGCATAGAAAAAACATTGCCTGTCCTCTAATGATTCATGCTTCGAGAGTTTCCAGCAAGGTGGAGGAGGAGACTAGAAGGGGCTTGCTTCTGCCAGAGCAAGTTATGAATTTTTAAGGAGACTCGGATGAGGAGTGGGCTGTGGGCTCTGTTTTGTCTTACTTCCTCGTCTTGCCTTCCTTCTCCAGGAGTCTCACAGATGCGCATTTACCCTGTGATGGGGAGTGACGGAGAGAGAGCATGGACAGGAGGGGACTGCTGGCACTACAGAAGTAAAAGGCCTGTAGATTGCTTCTGAAGTGTCTTTGGGAAAAAGGTTTTTAGGAGCAAGCTGTCTGCACGAGTTGTCCTGGCAGTCCATGCAGAAAAAGTCCAGAGAGGACTGAAGGCTGGTACCCTAGGTATTTGGCAGAACTTAGAGTCCTGTCTGCTCATCCTCCAGAATCTTATGATTCGTGCATCGCCAAGGTAGGGATTCAGATGGGTAGTTTCTAGTCTGACGACCCTACATTCTGGAGAAGTGGGAAGTGGGAACTGGAATCTCCTCAAGATGAAGAAGAACTGTGATCGAGTTTTACACTTTTGGTGTCAGCACTCCAGCTATTAGGCTGTTACAGGTGGCAGCTTTGCCTCTTTCTCTCCTTGTTTGACTAGATGCATAATCTCAGGAACAGACTTTGTGGTCTGATCCCCAAATGCATTGTGGTGCCTTAATGGATAGACCTAAATTCAGTGGCAGCAGGAGTTAGGGTGCAACCTCACTAGGGAACAGTTTAGAAGGAACTTCTTAGTTTAAGCAAATATTTTTCTTTGGTTTTTTTTGTTTGGTGTTTTGGTTTTTGGGTTGTTGGTTGGTTGGTTGGTTGGTTTTTTCCCTAAGGAGTAGTTCTTGGCTGCTTTACAATTAGAGAAGGATTTTTGGATTACCCTTCAGAAGTATCTAATTGCCCTTTCTGACTACATAAGATGCCTTGGTACCTAACTTTGGTACTGTAAATCACCTGCTAATTTTTCAGCTTTGCACAGTCTGAGTTAAGTACACAAATAGATGCTGCAGATCATTGCAGAAGATTAGATAGGAGGACTGTGACAGAACATGAAACCAAGTCCCAATCTTAGTATGTGATGTAAGAATGTGGTCAGACTCCCATATGTTTTACCTTTGCTAAGAAATATAACAAATATAATAATTTCTTCTTCTCATCCAGCCTCTATGTTGTGTCTCAAAAGTTACCTGACACAATATTAAAGTAATGGGATTAATAGATAAGATAGTGCGTTGGCACCGAAATGTATTTCCAGCAGCAATGGTTTATGTCATGTTTTTGTCAGAGATCTCGTTGAGCAAGCTTCTGAAAGCCTTTGGCAATCTGCTTACTCCTTCTGTTTTCCATCTGCAAAATGATAGTTGTAGTTTGTCTGCCTCGTGTAGATAGATTGCAAGCAATCTGGGATATGAACTGCCTCCTCCTTCGTGCCTAATGTAATGGCGTCCTAATCTTGATTGGGTCTTCAGGTTACATTGTAGTACTGACAGTAATACAAGTAAACAAATTACAGTGTCATTAGTCTTGGAGTGTATCAACAGAATTGAGGCGTTTTCTGCAGTTTTGTTTCCTGTGATTTAAATTTGTTGACTCTGGCAACGGAAATTAGCAGTGCAGAATTTTCAAAGATTTATGAAGGTGATATAAAATGTGGCTTTCAGTTAGAAATGCCCCTAAACGAAACCTTTGCTGAGGTTGTGAATGCTCTGTCTAGAGACTGTGGGGTAAAACCTCCACTCTGGGAAGCTGAATCCCATTCCTGGCCCTCCTGCTGGATGATGGTGTGCCCTCAAACAAATTTTGTGTATGCTGGTCCTAAATCTGCTGTTAACGTGGAAAAAAAGCTGCCCTCTCATTATTATCTGGGGCTGACATTCTCTTGTGTTGTCCTATGTAGCTTGTGGCAGAGCTGAATTCTCAACCTCTTCATCCTGTAAATCTGTGATAATAATACAATTACCCTTTTTAAGGAACTGATGATGTTCAATATTTGTAGTTTGCTGGAACAAACTTGTGTGAGTGGGACTATAAAGGCACATTAAAGCATTAATTACTTATTAAACTGGACTTTTATTGGAGAAGATTTTCCATAGACTTTTTAGACTACGGCAATGGCCACAAAATTGCACCAAATACATTTTGAATAGAATAGAATATTTCAGTTGGAAGGGACCTACAACGATCATCTAGCCCAACTGCCTGACCACGTCAGGGCTGACCAAAAGTTAAAGCTTGTTGTTAAGGGCATTGCCCAAATGCCTCTTAAACACTGACAGTCTTGGGGCATCGACCACCTCTCTAGGAAGCCTGTTCCAGTGTTTGACCACCCTCTTGGTGAAGAAATGCTTCCTAATGCCAAGTCTGAACCTCCCCTGGGAGAGCTTTGAGCCATTCCCATGTGTCCTGTCCCTGGATCCCAGGGAGAAGAGATCAGCACCTCCATCTCCACTTCAATATTTCAATACTGAGAAGTTTATTTTTTTTTTAAATGCTTAAAGTGAAATTCCCTATTGAAATAAATGAATGCTACTCCATTTATTTCAGCTGAGCTGTACAAATTCATTCCATTTTAGGAAGCAGGCCTTTATTTAAAGCAGAACAAGTGATTAATCTGAGGACAAACTCATATCATCTTCTTTTCCTGTATATTACTAAAATTACTTTATATTGTTTCTTTAGGTTTGGCAGTGGTGTAGTGTTGAGAGTTACGGTTGTGTCTGTGAAGTCGAAAGCTTTTTTTACCTTTTTTAATAACAAAAGTATACTGCATAGATGCAGATTAACAGCTATTTTATCAAGTATGCTTTATTTATCATGATTAAAAAAGGTGTTTTCCATTTAACACAAAACAAATATAATGCAATTCCCTTGCAATAATTCTTGCCAAAAAGAGAACAGATCTGCCTATTTTTCTTGGATCAATATCAACTCAGTCTTAGCGGATGTAGTAATAGCCAGAGATTTGTCTATACTGACATACTCCCAAAAAGACTAATGTAAATTCAGAATAACTCTGCAGAGTGTCATATATTTGTCTAGGAGCCTCAGTATCTGCACGACTGGATGTACATTAGCTTTGTGTGAAAGCAGTTTGTGCCAGGTGAGTACAGGAGTGTGTTATTTCTCTGGTCCCGCTTTCAGAAACATCTATACCACTTCAGTGGGAGCTGTGTAAGTGTATCTGAGAGGAAAATTGAACTAAATAAGGAATTTAATCAAAATTCTTTGTCTCCAGGAAGCTGTCTAGCTGCGTTTGGAAGAGGATAGTGAACACTGCAATTAGTTATCATTAATAAGAATTGTATTGTAACAGACATTATAATTGAGCCTTGAATTATAGCCAGCTAAATCTTGCTTACCTAGAAAGAACTTAATTGTTTTATGGAGCATGTTCCCCAGATATATTATACTAGGAGAGTGTGATGTCTGTCCATCTTTTGGGGCCTGCCAATTTTCCATGTTTTTTTCACTTAATCTTTTCAAATTGCCCTGGTTTGAAAGGATGAAAGCCTTTTACTTCTGCGGAGATCTTTGTGGCAGCTAAGCACTTACAAGCATACTTTTCCTTTCGAGTATTGTAACTGCAAAAAATAGTTTTACTCCTCAGTGAAGAATGTAGTATTTTACTACCCCTCAGAAATGATTTGCAAGTCTTAAAACTCTCCTAATAAAAGAAGTAAAATTCTCATGTCTGCTTTTTTAATGTAGATCGGTTACTTCTGGAAATATTTTAGCGCCTACTTCAGCCTGATAGTGATCAGAGTCAAGAAGCAAAAGTTCGAGGAGAAGAGATTTCTCCTATGCATTTTGCTGCCAGCTTAGTGACTGATTTCAGGTATATTACTTGCCCTTTCATTTTTAAAATTTGACAGAAAAGGAGGCTGTGCCTCTCAAAATTGTCATGAACTTAATGTTTGCAAGTACTGTGAGGCTCGCTGTAAGAAGAGGCTATTGACATGAAAAAATGATTTGATGAATAAAAAACGTTCAGACGTTTGTAAGAAAAAATGTAGCAGCTTCAGCAGCTGAATTAGTGAGTTTAAATTGAAAATACCAGATTGTTGCCTGATGGAAAAGGATCAGCGTAATAAACTGTAGCCTCAAGTTTCCCAGTTGCTCCTCCTTTGCACTGAAAGCTGCGTTGATGTGTACTGTGCCCATCGGTTTCACTGAAATTACTTGCGGTATTAGATGCTATTTAATGTGGGTAAGTGAAACAGAAAAGGACCTTGAAATCATCCAACAGCATTCTTATTGGCAACCTCAGCTGAGAAGTGGTGGTTTGACTAAGAATTGGAAGTCTCTCTCCTTAAAGGCGGTCTCCATGGTGTGGAGGTGTTATTTGGATAGCTGCTAATATGCTTTGTGCAAAGAAAGGGAAGACTTCAGTATTGCCCATTAACACTGTCCTATATTCATTTAGGAAAAAGACAGGATGAGTTTCTTTCTTGCAGAGTAAAGAAGATTATGAAGAGATTTCTTCATGGTAACATACACAGGCACTTTCTCCCCTGACAGAAACTTCTCTGTCAGCCTGAAACGTGCCGAATGATTTGATGACTGCTAGCTTCCATTTTGGAGCACCTACTAACTTCTGTAGGACTTCCTTTCACAGAGGGATTGTAGCATCATACTCCCTTCCTGTTTTGCATAGAAATGAAACTGCTAGCAA